>CM043718.1:7960158-8002658 GCA_023969325.1 Oryzias curvinotus | reverse complement strand
CGGGAAGACGGCCGGGCAGAGCGGTGGAGAGCAGAATGGAAAGTACCCAGGGCTTTTCTGTGGCTCACTGGGGTATTTTCTCCTTACGTTTGCCTCCGCCGCTCCTCAAATGATTGTTGTTGACCAATCACATTTAGTCGTCTGTTTTAATAGCATTTGACCATTTAAATTATGCCCCCCACCCAAAGCTAATGCAGAATCAGAGCCGCCCAGTCTGGGGGCATTGCTCATAGTCAGCCATCAGACTTTGTGATCACATTGTGTTCTTGGAAGAGTGTGCGTTTTGATGCTAAAATGTGTTTCCTTAACTCGCCTCACTTCATCCACAAACAGAGAAATCTGGTTTTTCCCGGCTTACTTCAGGCCATGTGGGCACGCCAGGTGTGTCCGTCCATGAGGGACCAACCTGCAAGCATCGACTCTAACAGAGAACCAGATTGAGCCAGTGCCCCCCCCCCCCCCCCCATACGTCCAGTTTCAGCAAAAGGAAGTCAATTCAGTCGCCATTTTTCTGCGATACGGACGTCGCCATGTTGTAGCCAGACGTCGCCATGTTGGAGCCAGAGGTCATCAGTGAGCAGTGATCGGTCCAGTCGGTCCATGTCACCACTCTGACCAATCAGGACTGAGCTTGTTGGAAGGCCACGCCCCCACCACCGGAAAGGCGGTCTACCCAGAATCTGTCAAATGTTTCAGTTTAGAACTTGAACTCCAGAAAAAAAAGTGAAAAATATGAAATAAATGAAGATTATGAAGATAAGAAATGGTAGATAAGAACGGTTCTTCTGACCAATAGAATCACTGAGTAGCTGCTGTTGATTTCTCTACAGACGTCTGTGTGACTTTGGGGGTACTTCCTGTTTGGAACGCCAGGTGGGCGGAGTCACTCAGTCCAGTTCTCTTATACTAAATTAAACTAGCTCTTACTACAGCAAAGGAACTTGTGGTGCGAGGGAAAAGACTTGAACATGTTTTCAAGTCTTTGACTGCAGCGCAAACAAACAAGCAAACGGTTTGAAAGGACTCGTGTTGGTGCCACAGAACAAAACGCTGGAGCAAAAGGAAGACGCCATGGAGAGCACAAACAGGAAGAAGTGTCGGGGATTTATTGGACAGTTAAAAAAACAAAACTCCTCAGAGAGAAGAACTAATAAGATTTGAGCTCTGAAGAAAGCAGACATTAGCGTCCTGAATAATGAAGCCCTCCTTCCATTTGCTCAGAGCTGAAGCGAAGCAGGCAGCCCCCCCCCCAAAAGCTTTAGAAAAACTACTTTTAACAAGATAGCTGAAAACAAAACTTGTTTGCTCTCCCGTATTCCACTTCCATGTTTTTTGCTCTCATTTGTTTCCATAGACATCTTTTCATCGTTTATTCTCTTTCTTCTTGCCTCAAGTGAAAGGGACTTTCATTGAAATTCATTCTCTCAAGGACCGGCGCCATGCAAGGCCAGGAGATAATAGGCCAACCTATTTACCCTCCAGTTTTATTTCTCTCCTCCCTTCCTTCCCCCCTGGCCGTGGGCTGATCACGGCCGCTGGGAGACGACAGCTGTCTCCTGCGCATTAGCAATGCAAATGAAGAAGAAGAAGGACAACAAGTGGAGATCAGCGCGTCGGGCCGCAGATCCTCGGCTCAGGCTCGGAGAGACCGGCTCGGTTTGGGCCAGCTGCCGCCCTGGGGGGGCAGCTGATGGCTTGATAGGTTTCCAGCCCAAACTCCTCGTTTTCAGGATGATGCTGGATGGAGGAAAGAAAACCACAAACAGACATGGAATTCCACAAAGACAATTAGAAGAACTGACTATTTATTCAGTAACCGGGCAGATTAGGAGGTGATTTCATAAGAAACAAGACGATTTAAAATAAAATGTTTTGCTGCTGTTTTACCTTCATCAGTCATTTCTTAAGAAGTAAAAGCAGCTTTTTTAGGAAGAAGGTCAAATGCTCAGTCTGAGCTGAAGAGGCAGGAGAGCGACTGACAGGAGATCAAAGCTCCTTAAAACGTCCTCTGATGGATGAATGCAAACATGCGTCTCTGCTGTGGGGGGGGGCAAAGGGGAAAAACTGAAGTAAATAAATAAATACAACGATAATCAGATAAATTAGCGTGTCATTAAGCAAAACACAGGTTTATTCGATTTAAAGGTTATTTCAATATTTAATTAGTGACTTGATGGTCAGGTGTTGCAGCCACTCATAAATGAATTTTAACTGTCAAACTCACCTGTCAAGGTCAAACGGGCGGGGCTTAGCACCTGATTGGTTCTCATCCAGTTAAGACAAACCAGTTCCAGAGAACGTCCTGATGTCGGCGTGGGCCTGTCGGACCCCGGGTCAAAGAAGTGAAGGGGCATTTCATCTAAAGTCAGAGTTGGGCTCATGTTCTTGTCAGGAATTCTTCCAAAAACTTCCACAGATCCCTCCGGCTGACCCACTGCCCCTCCGGGCCGGAGCATTCTGCTTTCACGTGGTCTGTGAGGTCAAAACGTCTCCAACCGGGTCGCTTCAAGGCTCACGAAGGTCCGCCGTCACTGCAGCCGTCAATCATGACAGACCAGATCTGAGTTAGCCCCGCCCACTGACTTCGATGGGAGAATTTGACATATAGAATGAATTTATGAAACACTGCAACAGCAGACCAGGAAGGAACCTCTGGAACACGTGTTTCTGTCATGATTTGGCATTTCAGTTAATTCATTACGCAGTTGTTTTTTATTCATTAATGTCACATATTGTTATTTAATTGATGTTGTGTTCATTTACTTCAGTTTTCCACCTTTGGTCTTCCATTTTATCCATGTTTGGAGATGTCTTTGAAGATTCCAGACCCCCGTTTGTGAGGCCCAGAGCTGAAGATCAGGTCCAGAGAAGAACCTCATCCTTCACTTCTGCATCCTTCTTCCACCTCCGAGGCTGAAAAAACGAGTCTTTGCACCATCAACCAGGCAGGAAGTCACCGCAACATTTCTGTTTTATGTTTCTAAAAAGAAAAATAAATATATACACTAATGTTATTTTTACTTTAAAAACAAAGCTACATCCTGGAGGAACATTTAGGCTGTTTTTTTTAATTAAAACTGACATATTTCATCAAACTGAGGTCGTCCTGCTGTCAGAAAACCTTCCTGATGATCTTTTTCCTGGAGGACGGACAGAAGGGGTCTTCTGTCTTCAGTGAAACCGTCTCTGATGGACCTCCTCACGTCTTTCCCACGAGTCCGGGAAAGACGGAAGAGTCGTGTCATTGTCAGGAGAAGGTTTGATGATCATTGAAGAGTGTCCTCACGTCATGTCAGAAAATATGACCAACATATAAGTCACAATAACAAATATTAGTAGAATGAATGGAGTCGTAATTCCTCAGTCTGCTGAGGAAAAAGCCCATCAGAAACACTAAGTGGGATCAAACCTGAGCATGGCGCAGTCTTAGGTCACCGATGGTAAAAGGTTAAATCCTCATCAATGTTCCCTCCACCAACCCAAGAAAACCTGTAAGGAAAAAATCTGAGACACATTTTGAAGAAGCTCCTAACCGAGCTGAAGCTCCGAACCGAGACGAAGCTCCGAACTGAGACGAAGCTCCGAATTGAGACGAAGCTCCGAACCAAGACGAAGCTCCGGACTGAGATGAAGCTCTGGATGGAGACGAAGCTCTGGACGGAGACGAAGCTCCGAACCGAGCTGAAGCTCCGAACCGAGACGAAGCTCCGAACCGAGACGAAGCTCCGAACCGAGACGAAGCTCTGGACGGAGACGAAGAAAATTCTTTCAGTGCAGATCAACATCTGAGGTCACCCTCTCCGCCTCTCGGGTTAACGTAGCACAAAAACCTTTTAAAGGCCTAAAAATCCTCAGCATGGAGGCTCTCAGCCTCTGGAGTTTCTTAAGTATTCTTTGGTCTGTCATCAGATCCTTTCATGGAGGTTTTCTCTCGCTAATGGTAATGGTTGGGACATTTTTACCTCACTGTTTACTGCGAGTAATGCTCCATTCTTCATTCATCACCTTGTCAGGCCTGGTGCCAAATCAATGCAGAACTGATTGATTTATATTCATAAGAATCCAGCGCTGGAAGGATGCTCCACCGGCTGAAGAGCCACACGTGTGGAATTAATGAACACACTTTATCCAAGTTGCCATTAACACCATCGCTGATGCTCAGGAGCAAGGACAAACCGTGTTAACAGCGTTTGCACAGAGAAAAACAGAGGGGCCATTGTTCCCCACGCTGCAAAAAAGCATCGTCATGGTAACCAGTCAGCTCCTGAGCTTGTGTGTCCTCACAGAAAATCACAAAGGGACAGAAACTCATCAGCTGACTGACATGGTGAACAGACGGGGGGAGGGGGGGGGCGTTTAAGCGCTTTCCTGACCCACCAGGTACGCACACAAACACACACAGATGTATGTTTCATGTATTTTTTTATTTCACCTTCTCCAGGTGTGTTCGCCTTGCGTAGCCCCGCCCCTGTTCAGTTTTTCTGTTTCCACACATCTTCTCTAAATCATGAAGTAAAATTAATTTAATTTAAAAAAAGGATTCGTTCAGTTATTCTACAAGTAATTGTTTTATCCATCAACAATAGATGTGATGTTCATCATTTCTGATCAATAATTATTGATCAGAACACAGAAGCATCATTTAGTGAAGCTGCAATAAAAACAGAAAACAGAAGTTCTTATTTTTTTAAACTTCACTTCCTTTTTGTTTTGATATTTACAAAATAAAAGCACTAATTGTTAAGTCTTTTTTCTGTGTGTGTTTTGACACTGGGGGGTCATCCCTGTGGAGGGCTGCTGCCGCCGCCACCACCGCTGCTGGTGAAACCTTCCTTCCGCTGGAAACTGTCTACATTACTGAAGGTTGGTTTCATGTTTTAAATTCCTTCCACTTGCAAAATCATGTAAGTTGAGAAACCAGAAAGAAAAGTGACAAAGTTCTGATGCCTTAAATAATAAATTAATGTTTCCATGTGAATCTACAGAAAATCAAAAGCAGGAATTCATGTTTCTGAGCCACATTTCACCCTAATAAACTGTTTTTGGCTTTTTATTGATAAATTTGTGATAAAAAGAAACTTTTATTTAAATTTCTGTGGGTTTTTACGTCTTTATCTCTCCTGTCTCAGTAAGTCTTTCTGTTTATTTTTATGTTCGATTCCTCCATCAGAGGTAGGACAGCCCCTCCCTGAGGCTGGACCATCGTCCTCAGAGCTCCGGTTCAATCCCCATCCTTGTCTCTGGAGAAAACCCCCCCATTCCAGAACCCAAGGGGCTTTGACTGTATGGGGGGGACAGAGGACAGCACTCCACCGGTTCTGTAGTCTGGAGAGACCGGGAAAGGTCCCAAACCCAGTCCTGCCCCCACCCCAGCACCGGCTCACCCCCCCCCGGGTTCTCAGACCCCCCCCCCCCTCTGTTTGATACTAGGGCATTGTTAGGGGCGGACAAAGAACAGGAAGGGGGGCTGAAGGTCAGCTCCATCCGTCTCTGTGTGACGGGTGCAGCACGAAGGCCGGCTCCGCCCCTTTCTGCTCCTTCCTCTCCCTCTTTTCTGACTTTCATCCAGAAGCTTCAAACCTTTAAGGTGAGTTTGAGCCAAAACAAACGTTTCTGGAGGAAAAATTAAATCTGAAAAACAGATTATTATCAGGAAGAAAGTTGACAGAATCAGAAACTGAGTCGTTTGATCAAACGTCGGATTTTCTGACGGAAACAAACGGCATCAAACTCGCTAACCTTCAACTTTAAGAGACCAAAGGTAAAAACGTAAAACTTCACTGCAGATTCCGTTCTGATTGGGTCGTAGGCTGGAGGTTGTGGGAGGGTGGGATGTGTGGTCGTCATGGAGACCGGCGGCGGTGGGAAGCAGTCCAAACACGACGGCGCCGACTGTCCAGACTCCAGGCGACCGGGCCGAGGGCACAAAGGCCGCTCCGTCCGTGCTAATGGGGGACGCATGGAACCGGACGCGTGAGGACACCTGGGGGGGCGGGTGGGGGACCACATGTAGAGATGCCCCCCCATCCCACTCCATTTAACCTGCTGTGTGGCGTTCTGACCTCCACATGAAATCTGACACTAAAGAGATGAAATAGAGAAAATAGAAAGTCTTTAAATTAAACTCTAATGGGGGGCGGGGCTCTAATCGGGGGGGGGGGGGCCCTCTCCTGAACCCTTGGAAGTGTTGTAAATCAAACGGAAATAAATCTGAGAGCAGGTCAGTGAACCCCCCCACCCGCCCTGAACTGTGAACATTCACCGGTCAGCCCCCCCCCCACGTGGGCTCATCCCAAATGTCCCTCTCCGGAAAATTCCTGCACTCTCCCCAAGACGCCCAGTCAATTAAGAAGACATTGTCCCCTCCCTCGGTGAGTCCGTGCACAAGAGGCCACCCAGGAGCCGGGGGGGCCGCCCCTCTAAAGCTGCTCCTCTGGTGGCCCCCAGGAATGCCAGTCGCTTTGGGAACGGGCAGAGCGGGGCAGGATGGGGGGGCTGGATAATAGAAGCTGCCCCGTCGGGCTCCTGAGCTGCAGCAGAACTGCCAAACCGGGGCAACAAAGGGGCTGGAGGCACTTCAGGGCCCAGCTTAACCCGGCCTGAGGCGCGCGCACGTGCACGTGCACATTTCAGCATGTAAGCTTATTCCCAGAGATCAGGTTACGCTTCAGAACCATCGATGCAGCGAGGAAACCCGACCGGTGAGAAGATTCTGGTTCTAAAGGGTTCAGAAGCTCCAGAGATCCATCTGCTCCTCAGAACCACCAGAACTTCCATCAGAACTTTCTCCAGGAAACACCAACTTCTTTTTCCTTTTTCCTTTATTATTTTTAAAAAAAAGTTTCTTAGATGTTTAAATCAGTTGTAAACATCTGGTTTCTTTGGGAGGTCAGAGGTTTCTGGACGTGGAGCTTTGGTTTTTCCACTCTGAGGTTCTGGAGGAGGTTCTGGAGGAGCTTCTGGAGGAGCTTCTGGAGGAGGTTCTGGAGGAGCTTCAGGGTCGCGTTGGGGAGACATCCTCATGTTCATGCGTTTTCTTCGTCCAAACAGATCAAAGCAGAAACTTTAGAAGGTTGGAGGGTCTTCCATGTGCAGTCTGTGAATTAAAAAAGCAATTAAAATAAAAATACTTTAAATACAGAAGATGCACTTCAAAAATAAAAATCAAACATTAAATTTTAGTCATGTCTTTTCAATTATTACTTTTGTCTGTTAAGGTTTTCAACTCTTCTTTAGTAAAATAAATAAATAAATAAATAAAACCAACTAGCAAATGTACAAATTTCCTGTTTAAATGCAGGAGAAAGCAGCATGTGAGGCACCAGCCGGCCGTGCCTGAGCCATACGCTCTGACTGCTGCTGACACATGCTCCTTATTGTCTGTCCTCTATCGTCATATAAGACGCTTTAGTTTTAACTAATTCATTTGCATATTTCTCACCAGCTGTCTGATTACATTTTGTGTCAGTTTGTGACTCATTTCATCTGTATTTATGTGCTAGGAATGCGCATTAGAAACGCACTAAGAGAGGCCTGCAGTTCGCCCGCCCGACGGCAGAGGGCGCAGCTGATCCCAGAGACTGTGACGCCGCGGCTACAAAATAGTAGATTTAGTAGCTAGTCCAGTGCAGTTCTTCTCTAATGTTGTTTAGCATCGTTTCTAAATGGTGGATTTTGTGTTTTAACTCAGGAATTTGTGGAGAAACGTCTCTGGCAGTGGTTTCCATGGAGACGGAGAGGCTTTTAAACCTGAAGCCAGAAACGGAAAACAACAGTTTTCTTCAGAAGGAGCAGCGCGCGGACGTCAAAGTAAGTCAATAACTATGGGTGATTTTTTTATGCTAAGAAATTAATGTTGAAATGAAATATAAATATAATATAAACAACTTTAACTGCTGCCAATCAAACGGTGAACAAGCTTCTCTGTTGGGTTCATTTTTTTGATGTTTTTTAATTTCTTTAAAAAAATTTTAAATTTATTTCTTGTTTGTTTGTTTGTTTTTTAATTTCTTGTTGTTGTTGTTTTTTTATTTATTTATTTCCCCCCCCCCCCCCCCCCCAGCTTTATTGAACAGAATATTTAAGTATAAAACACAACATTCAGGAATCAAAGAGGACATCAGCTGCAATAACCAAAGTTACCATCCTAACAGATTCAATCACAGGAAGTAAAGTTATAGCAGGAACACATCAAAGATACAGCCTGCTGATAAGAACATAGAATAGCTGAAAATAGATTTTAAAAAATAGAATATATATACATATTTACAAAACAAAATTTTCTTAGGGGGGGATAAATTATCAAACAAAAAAGACAAATAGTTCCAGTGTTACTTGCTTTGCTGGTCTTCATCTTTTTGATCTTTTTCATGTATTTAATTCATCTCTATCTAAATGCAGTTGTGTGTTTTTTATTCCGCACTTATGTATGTAAAATTTAGATTGGAAAAGTAAGAAATTACTAATATTTGTTTGATTTCTATTTGTTTGGAATTTATAATAATGTTACAATTAAATGTGATGTTTTCCAAACGTTATGATTGGTTCTAAAATTCATGGGAGAATTAACAAAAGTAGAAAAGGTGAAGAACTGATTCAGAGAAAATCATTACAAGAACTGCAATTATTTTCTATGTTTCATAATTTGGAAATAAAGGTGTTTGTGGGGTAAATGATATGTAGAATTTGTTCATGTATTTGTTTAATGTAGTTATTCATATGAAGTGTATCTGGCAGTGACCGAGCTGTTTGCTCTGCTGCGTTCATGCGTTTGTAAATGTGACTGATGACGTCAGCCGTGAACCTCGCTGCACGCCGCTCGCCGTCCGTCCCCTTCAGGGTCATGATGATGTTTGGAGACAGACTCCTCTTAATCATTTTAATGATAGTAAATAATGAATCATCTGCAACTAAATTCAGGAAAAATAGTTTTAAAGATGAAATCCTCTTTTTTTCACTAAGCCTGAGCAGCTTAAGAAACGTTTTTCTAACGTTAACTTTTGTCATTTTGTTTTGAATAAATCCGATTGGTTGATGGTAAAATGTTAAAGACCCACTGATGATGGAGGATGGAGGACAAATATGAGGAACATTCAGGTTAAAACTGCATTTCTGAGGATTTCTTTATTCAAATTGTTGTGACTTAGGAGCAGATGAAAAAATGCCGTTTGGAAAAGACGTAGAAAACAGGGCGGGGCCACAAGCTCCGTGCTCCGCCCCTTTCTGATCCTCCACCTGCAGACCAGCAGGTAAGGAACGTCTTTGTTTTCCTGGTCTGGAATCTGGATCAGAACTGGACGGGTGGATGGATCTGATGTTGCTGCTGTTCCCGCTAATGTTAGGTTGGGGGCGTGAGGGGCAGGAGTGGTTTGCGCCAACAGCCCCGCCCACAACTCAGAGGTGAATTTCTGACGAACTCCTGCTGCTCTGCAGAAACTATGTCCTGGAAAACGACCCAGGATTTTGGCTAAAAGCAGCTTCATGGTCATGAAAAGACGGGGAACGCTTTGGAACCGGATCAGAAGCTGCAGGATCCTAAAATTCAGTTCATCAGTGAAACTCAGATGAACAACAAACGCTGCTGTAGCTCCAGCTACAGGGAAAGGCCTTCTCCTGAGTCTGGTGGGGGGATTTCAGACTGTGGAGCATGAGCATGAAGGCACCATCTGCCTGTTTAATGACTGCAGGAGGCGTTCAGGAGCCAAGCTCTCTGCAGGAAAACACGCTTGTGGGTTCAGGCTCACAACAACAGAAGTTAAACATTTTATTCTGAATGCTTTTGATTCCTACTGAACTATACTATCAAGCACTGATTTGTCTGCATTTACGCTCTTTTCATTTGTCATTCTTCCAGCTGCGTTTAAAACTCAGGAAATGAAAACCGTGTTTGTGTTTTGTTTTCAAAGTTTGGAGCGTCTGTTGGACGTCTGTCCACTCCGCCTGCTGTTTACATGCAAACATATAGATGAATAGGCTTCTCTGTTTGCGTCTTTCTCCGTTATTAGCCGGACTTTTCAGGGCTGGATTTTAGCGACCAGCTCCATCTGAAAACTCGCCCACAGAACAGCACACATTGTTTAGTAATGGATTGCATATTAGTGCAAAGAGATTTCAAAGAAAAGAGATATCATGCAGCTGGAGAGCACGCAGTATAATGAGTTTGTGCTGCCGGCTGCCCGCAGAATCAGCCTGAGGGAAGTGCTCTGTAAGTGCATCTTCTGTATTGTTGTGTCTGCAAGTGGCTGAAACCGCAGCTACAGAGCGCACAGAGAAATGCGCTTTGTTTTGCTTTTTTTAATATTCTGCAGCGAAATCGAACCGTCTGCTTCTGCAGAACCCGACCGGCTGAGGAAAAGAAAGAATCAGATGGGAAGAAAATGACGACATTCCTGCAAACTCAACACTTTAATGCACAAAAACCGTAAAATGGAAAAATATAAATACATAAATAATAAGAGAAAACAATCCTTATTATAAATTTATTAAAAATAAATTACTTTACAAGAAAGAAAAGCTTAAAGGTTTCCTCTTCAGCAAAAACAACTTATTTTCATTTAAACTTTATAATATTTCACACTATTTCTAACACAGTTAATCCCTTTTAAACATTTTATAGACTTTTTCCTTAAATCCATTTTTCTTGAACTCACAGTTTTACAGTTAAACTCTTTTATTTCGCCGCCTCTTCCATACTTTGTCAAACACTGCCCTCTAGTGGCGGACTCTGCAGGAAGAATCGTACCTTTGACAGAACTGATCATCTCAGCAGATCTCATCCTGACCAGAACCAGAACCAGAACGTACAGATGTGCTTGTTCAGAGAAGCTCCGCCCCTGGAGAGCAGAGGAGGAGTTTCGGAGGAACCATCAGAAAACGGATGACCTCCTGGAGACGATCGTCCCCCGTCCATTCGGCCTTCAGCCCGGTCGGGTTTTCGTGGACCAAACGGACCTTCTGAACCACCAACATGGACAGCAGCTTCATTAATTCAGGAGATCTGAGCTGAACTGAGACCCGGATTTACTGCAGTGTCTCAGGGTTTCAGCACCACGGACAGCTCCACGTTTCTGAAGGTTCTGACCCGCTTCCAGTCAGATGACCTAAAATAGGTTTCAGGGGGGAAAAAAGGAGGCCGCAGGAGCTCCAATCAGAACCATCCTCCGTTTCTCCTCCTTCAAGCCCATCAAACGGTGAAAACCTGAACTGAAGGGAAAGAGCCCAGAAGGACGCGGGTGCACATCCCGGTGCCGCTCGGCTGAGCCGGACCCCGCAGGGACGGAGGAGCCGCTCCTTTCTTTTCAGCGCAGCGCAGCAGCTAATGGAGGCTGGCTCCCAGAGGAGAGCTCAATTTAGGACACTCTTCCTCTTCCTCCACTTGAGCTATTAATACACCCAAACAAAAGGAAAGAGGCTTAATGAGGCGGCAGCGGGGAACCGCCGCCAGCAGAGGAAGACGAGGGCTTTGTAGTCTTCAGCAGCAGCCATTCCTGCTCCTCTGTGAGGAGAAAAGGCCGTTTTGTTTCTCCATGTCTGCTCAAAGTACAGCGGGGACTGAAGTTTGATGGAGACGAGCAAACGGGGCAGAAACGCAGGCTCTCTGGATGACAGACGTCAACTGGACCGGGTTTGATACCAACATGGGGTGGCTGCCTGTAGCCTGCCCATCCTGAACCCCAACCCCCCCCCCCCCCCCCCCCCCCCCATGCAGGAAGCCTTCAGATTCAATTTTTTTCTAACAAAACTAGTCCACAGTGGATTCAAACCCATCGCACAGTTTCAGGTCGGACACTCTACCAGCAGGTCGCTAAATGGAGGGCCGGGGATTCTGTTTAAACGGGTCAGGTTCTGAGTGGAGCCCATGAACCGGTCAGAACCTCTGCGGCGGGTCAAAGGTCCAGACTCTGGACTGAGATCTGAGCGCGTCGCATCAGAGGTCACCAGCAGGGGGCAGCGTTGCAGAATAACCTTTACAGAACATCTTCAGTCTAGGTGGTTCTGGTGTCTATCTGGACCCCGCCTCACCCACACCCCCCTGTGATAATCTGATCCTCCTCATCTCACAGATGAGTCATCATTTGGGTTTGGAATAAGTCCAGAGGCAAAAACAGGGACTGCAGGTTCTGGTTCTGATCGGATTCAGCGTTTCCATCCAACAGAAATAAATGAACAATAAATCTGTTTATAAGTAAAGTTCAGTTTGGAAAATGCGCGTAAAAATCTGACACCTTCCCTTTGATGGCGCCGCAGACAGATGACGGTACCTTGGGGTCCGTCTGACCCGGGTCAGCAGGCCAGCACAGTTCTCCTCCAAAACAGGGAAGCTCTGACCCCCCCCCTGAAGGGGTCACTCGTGGGTCTGAGGAAAGGCTAACTACCTCTGAGGAGGATGGGCCGCTCCGCTGCATGCTCGATTTGAAATGTAGGAAGGGACCCCCCCGCTCTGCCTCACTGTCCCTCTGAGAAATGGAAGGCGGGGGGTTCTGGTGGGTCCTGGGAGTCCGTTACCAGGGTGACGGGAGGGCTGAGCGGGGTGCTGTGAGGGTGGGCGTCTTCCGGAGAAGTCTTCTCCTGAGACTGGGAGGAGGAGGAGGAGGAGTGCGTGCTCTCGCTGGAGCTGCTGCGCGTCTCCGTGCTCGTGCTCGTCTTCTTCATTTTCCTCCGCTTGGCGAGCGGCGCCTTGTCCACGGTTTGGAGGCGGAAGCCTTCCCGCTTGCATTTGTTGAACGCCTTGGGACAAAAGAGAAGAGGTTGGATCAGTCAGACGCGTGGACAGCGGAGGCCGCCGTCATGTGCCGCCCTCACGTTGAAGGTGGCTTTGACGCAGGTGTGCACGGTGGCGGTGGAGGACGCCAGCACGTCCGGCGTCATGAGCGGATTGGAGGACAGCTGGCTGTCGTCCTGCAGCCACGCGTTGTAGCGCAGACCACACATCTTGATCCTCTTGTTTGGATCCACGGTCAGCAGCTCTGCCAGGAAAAGGAAGCGGAGAAACGTCACTTCCTGCTGAAGTACCACCACACGCCTGCAGGGGGCAGCAGTTTCTGAGCAAACACCCGCAGGGGGCAGCAGTTTCTGAGCGAACGCCTGCAGGGGGCAGCAGTTTCTGAGCAAACGCCTGCAGGGGGCAGCAGTTTCTGAGCAAACACCTGCAGGGGGCAGCAGTTTCTGAGCAAACGCCCGCAGGGGGCAGCAGTTTCTGAGCAAACACCTGCAGGGGGCAGCAGTTTCTGAGCAAACGCCTGCAGGGGGCAGCAGTTTCTGAGCAAACGCCTGCAGGGGGCAGCAGTTTCTGAGCAAACGCCTGCAGGGGGCAGCAGTTTCTGAGCAAACACCTGCAGGGGGCAGCAGTTTCTGAGCAAACGCCCGCAGGGGGCAGCAGTTTCTGAGCAAACACCTGCAGGGGGCAGCAGTTTCTGAGCAAACGCCTGCAGGGGGCAGCAGTTTCTGAGCAAACGCCTGCAGGGGGCAGCAGTTTAGCGGTCCATGTCAGGTTTGGCTTGACGGCAGTGACGGTGTTGGCTGTGTCACTAGGGGGAGCTGCTGTGCTGAATGCAGCTGAAACTACAACCGTGACAAAACTAAAGAAGTCTTAAACAGGAAGCCCCGCCCACAAAACAACACAAGCAGTTAAATCAAACGATTCTTAGAAACTAAACCGGCACTTAAATGGACAGAAACCGGTTCAGAGATGCACCTACGGACTTACTCTGCCTCACACGATCCGATCTTCAGTCGCGCTGAAGATCGGATCTCCTGAAGTGAAGCGTCCTTGTGACACCCCCAGGATCCCCCTCCCCCCAGGATCCCCCTCCCACAGCCGTGGATCATCGCAGAGGGGGACCGGCTCAGAGGTTCAGACTCGTTTCTTTACGGTGAGGAGAAGTTCCACGGTGGAAACGTAAGCTGAGCTGCTGCATTAGTGGCGGTTCTAGATAAGTGAGGGTGAGAACCTCTAGAACCTTCTGAAAGACGATCATCACGTCTGTGTTTACGTGCAGAAGGGATGAAAGTCTTTCTCCTTGGAGAAAGAAGAACCGGGTCGGGTCTCTCCAGAGCGGATCTGCAGCAGACTGAGCTTCATGTTTGTCTCTGGTTCCCCTGAACCCGACCAGCACAGCTGACCCACTTCTACATCCACGAGCCGCTAACCTTTAGGCTCTGAGCAGCAGAACCAACAGAGACGGTTCTGTCTGGTGTTTGAACAGTGACCCTCTGAACCTGAGGAGCAGATCAGGAGGGAGGCGTCATGCTGAGTCATGCTTTGAGGAAAGCATCTCCAACATGGAGGGAACAAAGGCCTCGGTTCTAAGGAAGGTGGACGTTCTCACCTTGAATAAGGTCTTTGGCCTGCTGGGACACGTTCCTCCACGCCTCCCCTTCAAAGGAGAAGTCTCCCTGCTTGATCTTCTTCATGATCTCCTCGGCGCTGGTGTGGGTCAGGCTGGGCTCCTGACACTGGAAGGGCACCTGTCCGGACAGCATGGTGTACTGTGGGGGAGGAGGACACGTCAGCACCAGCACCAGTACCAGCACCAGTACCAGCACCAGCACCAGCACCAGCACCAGTACCAGCACCAGCACCGGTACCAGTACCAGCACCAGTACCAGCACCAGTACCAGCACCAGCACCAGCAACTCTGAGGAGCTCCTGAGAGACAACCTTCCTTCTCTCACACACTGCACGAGGGGCATCATAGCTAAAGAACCAGTGGGACGCTCTCACCTTGGCCACAGAACCAGCGGGACGCTCTCACCTTGGCCACAGAACCAGCGGGACGCTCTCACCTTGGCCACAGAACCAGCGGTACGCTCTCACCTTGGCCGTACACGTCAGCAGACGTTTCATCAAACCTTCCTAAGGCCCACTACCATCACACCCCCCAAAACCAAACCCATGCGTCGGGAACACCCAAAGGAACTCATCAGGTTATTATGGGATGGCCTCAGGAACTACGCAAGTTGTGAAATCTGGCGATTTTTTTTTTTTTTTTCCCCACAGCAAAAGAAAAAAACATTTTTGACACAGGCCGCCATCTGAAGTCGACCTTTGACCTCAGGAAGAGGCTTCCATCTGGAAATCCTCCTGGAGGTTTCGATCTGTCGCCTCCCAACTCCTGCAGCTCGGCTGGATTTAACGTGTGGACGGTGAACGCCGTCAGCAGAACGCCGTGAAAGCGGAAGAAGGTTAGGAAAGTGGGCGGGGTCAACAATAAACCTCCGTTACCAAGGAAATCCAAAATGTACTTTAGCCGATTCTTCTAAAACTGACGTCGACCCGTTTGTCCCCCAGACGAACAGACCATGAAACGGTTGCTATGGAGATCAACGGCCGTGTGAGGGGCTGGATTGGTTTTTGTTCCTCACTGCAGGAACCGCGTGCAGCCGCTTTGCTGACGGGTTCTCTCAGGACCGCCTGTCATGTGAGCGGCGGGTGACGTACCAGAATGACCCCCAGACTCCAGAGGTCGCAGGACTCGTCGTAGCCGTCGTACTTGAGGATCTCGGGAGCGGCGTACTGCAGCGTGAAGCAGGGCGTCTTCAGCAGCTGCTGGTCTGGTGGTTTGAGACGAGCAAAGCCAAAGTCTATGATTTTTATCCCCGAGTTCTCACTCTCATCTGTGAAGAGCAGGTTCTACGAGGCAATTTGAGACACGGACAGCAGTCATGTTTTCTTCTGTTCACCACATCCACAGCTCTTCAGAGCCAGCTCTAGTCTGCAGCAGACGGACCGGGTCCCTCTGACCCGTTTCAGGCCCCCGCGCCTTCACATCTGTTCCCACGAGGGGCTCGGGGGAATCGGGGCGTGCCGTACCTCTGGCTTCAGGTCGCGGTGCACCACGCCCACGTCGTGCATGTGGCTGACCGCAGACACCAGCCTGCGCATGATGCGGCTGGCCTCCGTCTCGCTGAAGTGCTGCTTCCTGCGGATGCGCTCCAGCAGCTCTCCTCCCCCCAGCAGCTCCAGGACCAGGAAGGTGTGGAGCTGCAAAACAAAGCAGCTCTTCAGGCCTCCGGCCGGAGCTGACAGCAGACGTCAGCAGGTCAGGGGGCGGCGGCCTGACCTGCTGACAGGCGGCGGCGGCCCCTTTAAGGCTGAGAGCGTCTAAATAAAGCGGGAAGTGAAAGGCGTCTCTCATTAGAGCTGCATGTGAAGAACAAAGGCGGCTCTGCTTTCATCTGGGTCACACGCCGGCGAGGAGCAGTAATAACCCACGGAGCTCATCAGCACTAAAGTGGCCTGAAGGACCCCCGCTAATGAAGCTGCACAGCCCCTCCCCACGGGGCGGGGGGGCGCCACAGCTCCGTTTGATGAGCAGCAGATGGAGGGGGCTCCGCCCCAGTTTCAGGACCTAAGACCCCCCCCACCCCCCCCCCACCCCCGCCCCGGCGGCTCACCTGATCGTGGTAGATCTCGTGTAACTTGACGATGTTGGGATGGCCGTCACAGAGCTTCAGAGCGGCGATTTCCCGCTGAGTCTGAGCCTCCATCCTGATCCAGAACCACAGAACAGAACCAGAACCGGCTTCAGATCAGAACCCAAGAGAACACCAGAACAAGAACCAGATCCACAGAGATCTTCATCCCTGAACTGACGGTTTGGTTTCAACTAAATTTGACAATCATCATATAAAATAGAGTTAATGTTCTGTTTGTTATGGATGAATGCAGTTATCCTGATGTTTCTAATCAATCTAGAAATGATTTTAAATACATTTAATATATTTATTTATCTACAGATTCATAGTTTTCTGTATTTATGGCTGCGAATTCCTTAAAATCAAACAAATCTTTCAAGAATTTTACAAGTTGATGCAACATTTTTGGTTTTTCAAACTATCTCTGCCTGAATGTGATGAAGGGTCCTGCACTCAGCTGCATTAAGTTACCCCCCAGGTTAGGGAATACAGTTACCTCCCCCATAATTGGTCTCCACTGCAGGTGTCTTCCCGTTAGTGGGAGGGGCCACACGTCCACTCAGCACAGGTGAGGTGCTGAGCGATTAATGGGGAGTCGGGTTTCCTGAATTTGTCACTTTTGGGATCAAATCTTGACGGAGCTCCTTCATGAACAAAAACATTTATTTACTTAGAAAGAAAATTCCTTTGAGGTGACATCATCAGAATGAAAACACTTGAATCTGAGTCTGTTTTTCTCTGAGGGTCTTTGCCTCATCAGCCCCGTCTGTCATGAAGGACTTTATGGGGTGGGGGGCGTCTCTGCACTCAGCTGGTGAAATTGCCTGAGGGTTTAGTGTGTGGAGGACAGCAGACTGTTCCTCCTTCCTGCAGTGGATGCAGTTTATTTTTTCCAGGACAGCTATAGCTCGTTTTAGCTTTTTCTGTGGCTACGACAAAGGAAAGGGGGCGTGTCTTCCTGTGTTTGTGAGTAACTGGTATTTAAACCCATCTTTCCTGGTGGCGTGGAACCGGACTTTGGTCACATGACTGACTTCCGTGGATGAAGGACAAAATCCAGCAGGTTACCTGCATTTCTGCTCTATAGCGCCTGCATGAGCGTCTGATTGGGGGGGTCAGCGTCCAGCCCTACCTCTTGCTGACGATCTTGACGGCGTACTTCTGTCCGGTCTTCTTGTGGGTGCAGCGTCTGCAGATGGAGAAGCTTCCCTCCCCCAGAGCGCTGTCCTTCAGGTCCATGTCGTAGTTCAGGTAGAAAGGCGAGTCCTGCCGCAGACCACAGACGGATGAGGCAAAACGGATCCCACCAGCGGCACAGTTCAGGGGGGGGGCCTTCACCTTCATCATGGAGCTCCGCGCCACCGCCGCCGACCCGGGCCTCTCCGCCCCCCCGCACAGCTGGACGGGGTCGTCCATCACCACGTTCCTCTTGAAGAGGATGGACGGCGCCATGAAGGAGTAACCCTGAAAGACGAACGTCTGCAGAGTTTCTGACTTTGTGGGTTTGGAGGCAAAATCCTGAATATCTGGAGATCCGGAAACATTTAGTTACTTTAGATCTGAACTGAAGTTTGGCTTTTAGAGAAAACGGAAAAGTAAACTTTGAACAAAGGATTCACAGTAAAAAGACATTTGTGGGTCACTTTTTAGTCCAGTCTTTACGAGGATGAAGCTCTAGAAATAAGGAGAGTTGGGTTTATGTAATAGGATGTGTTTGGGGAGAAACGTGTATAAATGGACATAAAAATATCAAACTTTTACGAACATTCAAGCTTATTTTGAGACAGAATATTTCTAATTACCAGAGAAAATGACCTAAATGTTCATATTTAGGTCATTTCTTCAAATAGCAGAACATCTTTAGTTTTAAGAAATCTTCATAAAAAAATCTATTGGCAGATATTTTTCTACGTTTAATAAGGAAACGAATCTTTTATCATTTTTTCCATGTTTTTTCACAGAATCTGCTCTGTTTTCAGGATAAAAGCCCATCAGGGAACAGAAACAGACAAAATACGCAGCAGAAAAGACTATTCTAATTAAAAAATAAATATAAAAGTATAAAAATTAGGATCAATACATTTAATTAATCTGATGTTACGTGCATGTGCGTGTGTGCATGTGTGCATGTGTGTAAGAAGATGGCAACACCTTTATTCTCTTTATAACTTAATTATTGTATTAACTGACATCTGAAATGCTTTGATCTGTTTTTAATTTTTTTATTTTTTAATGTTTGGAAAACATCCATCAAATCAAATGTAAGTAATAAAGTTGCATCTGTGCTGAAATGAAAATAGAGAAAAGACAGAAAGGATTTGAAACATTTCTATCTCCAATTTGACAGAAATTCTCCATGACATCATGGGAGCAGCATCTGTCCAGCTGTTCCCATTGTTCCTCTGTCACCATGACCCCCCCCCCCCCCCCCGCGCTTAATTCCAGCTGTGGGACGCCCGGCACCCCGCCCCCCTTCCTGGGCGCGCGCACACAGCTGCGTGGCGGCGTGGCGGCAGAGGATGGACGGAAGGATGCAGATGAATGAGGAAGATGCCCCAAATTGCCAGCTTGAATATTTGATTGCTCTGCTGTCAAATGGCGTCTTGGCGCTCTTAATGCAATTTTAATTCTGTTTTGTGCGGCGCCGCGGGGGGCGGGGGCGCCTTAAGCTGGGATTGCTGTCGTTTGCTCACAGATTGCTGGGGTTGCAAATTATAAAGACCAGAAGATTTCAGACGGCGTGAATGGCAGCTGAGAGGGGAAAAAAGCCAAGATGAAGTTGGCAATCAAAGACTCGAGGCGTCACCGACAGACGAGGAGAAGCTCTCCAAGTGTCACCTTTTATTCCGCCAGAGAAGCCCGTTAATGGATCTATTGATCTGCAGCGCTCAAGGATCCAGAAGGCAATCAGACCCAAATTTCATGCGATGCATCAGACAGCCATCAGCTGGCGCCGAGCGGCGGGCCTTATTGTGGTTCCAGCTACATCAAAAATAGTCATTCACATCTGTTAGTTCAATGAGAGCCGCACATGGCGGCAATTACCCCCATAAAGGCGCCTTTGGTGGATGTGAAAGCGGCGGCACGCAGACAGCCTCATGTTGACTTACAGCAGCCTCCAGAGGCCTTTCACGCCGTCACTCCACGCGCTCAAGTGGGTCAAATACGGTCGCAGACAAAGGGCGGGAAACGCGCAGAACCGCTTTTGATCCGTGTCAACATCTCACATCAAACCCGCGATCTGCCGTGGTTCCCCGCGGACGCCCGCGCCCTCCACCCACCTGAAAGATGCGGTCGCAGTTCTGGGGCAGCGCCGCGGGGGAGTAGGTGGGGTCCATCTCCGTGAACTCGTCCGCGAAGTTGCTGACGTCCAGCTCGTCCCGGATGACGGGCTTGAACGGGGCGGGCACCTTCTTCGCCGCCAGGTCCTCCCAGCTGATGTTCTGGAGGTTTCCAGAACACGCCGGTTTCTCCGGATGCTCCTCGGGAGCCCGTTCTAGAAGGTTCTGTCTGACTCACCTGATAGAAGGGATGCTTCTTCACGTTCTCTGCCCCGTCGGGACCGGAACCCAGCCTCTTCTTCGGGTCTTTGGTGAGGAGGCGCTGGATCAAGTCTTTGGCGGAAGGATCCATGTCCTTGGGGAAGGGGGGGTCCTTCTTCAGGATCCTCCTGAGCGTCGCAGACACACACTCAGCTGCAGACCCCCTCAACAAACCCCCCAGTCCGGAGGAACGGCCTACCTGGCGATGTCCGTGTGCGAGTTCTCGTCCCCGTCCACGGTGTAGGGGGACCCCCCCGTCAGAAGCTCGTACATCAGCACGCCGAGGCTCCACCAGTCCACCGCCTGGGGGGGCAAGAAGGCCTCCTCCTTACAGACTGAGGGTTCCAGCTCTTTGGGGGGGGCAAACGGGCGTCTCACCATGTCGTGTCCAGACTGTCCTCCTTCCACGATTTCTGGAGCCATGTACTCGATGGTTCCACAGACGGAGAACGCCCGCTCGGCCTGCAGGAGAACCCGCCAGATCTGAAGAACACGCTTCTCAAATCCATCCCGCAGAACCGTTTCTGTAGAACCGGAACGGTTCTGCAGAAACCGAGACGTTTCCGAACGCCCAGCTGCTCAGCTGCCGGTTCCGTCACGATAACCTGCCTCCTGTTCCAAACACGCCTTGTAAGTTCTGGTTCTGATGGACTCCGTGTGGTCCGGCTGCACTGAACTTTACAGAACATCCCGTCTGCTCACAAAACTCCATCAGGGAGATTGTCTTCTGATTCCTTAACTTGATTTACTTTCCAATAGATTCAAACTGTTGGAGGTAAATAAAGTACATTTTGCATAAATTATTTCTCCAGCAGAGACTGAGATTAATATGAACACATGGAATATAAGAACCTGACGTAGAGAATTGTAGAAGATTCAGGAATGCTCCTAAAGAGCACAGCAGGAGTCAGAGAAGAGTGCTGCAGAGGGCAGAAGTGCATGCTGGGAAATGTTCTGCTCCCTAATGATGAGCCACAAATATTTCTGAAAACCTTCCCAAGCTGCCGTTGAAGATGCTTTTTCTTAACAGTTCCTGCCGTTTATCTGAGGTTCTCTTTCTATGCTTGGTGCACGTGGCGTGCCCTGCAGTGGGCGGGGCTTACATGCCTTTCCAGTGGAGCGTAAAACGTCCAGAAAGAGCAGACGGGCGTCTTCTGGAGGACAAAGACGTTCCTCAGAAAGTCGGTACCTGATCAAACTCTTTGCTGAGGCCGAAGTCCGTGAGAACGATGTGGCCGTTGGAGTCCAGGAGGACGTTCTCCAGCTTCAGGTCCCGGTAGACGATGCCGAGCTGCAGCAGCAGAACTGCAGGTTAGACGCACAGCACAGCGGCACCGCGCCCGGAGCAAAGAGGGCCTCACCGCGTGGAGATGCTCCAGCGCCAAGACGATCTCTCCGCTGTAGAGGGCCACCTCCTGCTCCTTGAAGCGGACCCTCTGCACCAGGTGAGTGAAGAGCTCCCCGCCATTCACGTAATCTGAAACGGAGCCCAGAGTCCATGTTGGACCACAAGCCGCCTTTTCAAGGAGGAACAGAACTTTGATTTTGAAACCTCTGACCCAGGATGAGGTGCAGCTTGGTGTCGGTCTGGAAGGCGTAGTGGAGCGTCACGAGGAAGGGGGACTGGCGAATGTGCTCCAGCACTTGGCGCTCCGTGCGCGTGTGTTCGGCCGTCTTGGCCTTCTGCACGATGGTGGCCTTCTTCAGCACCTTCATGGCGTACAGCTTCCCGGCGTCGTGGCCGCTCACCTTCCTGACCAGGAACACTTTCCCGTACGCTGGGGGAGGGCAGAGGGTGCGTTTGTGCTCAAGCAACCACAAATGCAAGGAATGTGAGGCATCCTGCAGGGACGGGCCCTCAGGGGCCTCAGGGGCCGCCGCGCTCCCGTCGCCGCAGTGCAGCTTCAACGCTGCTGCCAGCAGAGCCACACTCACCTCCGGTACCCAGGACCTTCAGCAGCTCAAAGTTCTCCATGCCGACCCGCTCCACGTGACCCGTCAGGTTTGCTGCAGAGACAGAGGAGAGTGATCAGACACGGGGTTGATGGTGCATTCACTGACAGTCAGACTCCTCACTGCTTTGCTGTTTATTCCGGAACTGCTGCGTTAAGCTCCTCCTTTTCCCGTCAGGTGTTTCCTGTGCACCCCAGCGGCAGGCAGCGGGACACCTGCAGCTGCCATGATTTACAGGTGTGCAAACGAACAGGTAAACTGACAGCTCGCCGTGTTCCAGCTGTGTTGATGCGTTCAGGGTCGTGGCAGATCATCCAACACCATAAATAAACGAACGTTAGTGAGGAATCGTACAAGTCTGTGAAATGTGAGGCTTCCTTAGTGAATTCTGCAAAAATGCATAGTATGTATCAGAAAGCAGGTGATGTTAAAGATAATGAATGCACGCGTGCTGAAACACCTCTGAGGTGCAGTTCTGCTTTGTCCGTGCGACCGTCAGGACCCTGAAAGCATCAGGTATTGAAAAAAGTCAAGACAAACAGCAAACCCGATGTTTGTTTGTGCAGTGATGGGGGGGGGGGGCGTCTGCACAGCTTATTTAAGATCTTAGAAATCAGATTTTCGGAGTGGAACCTGGATGAGAACGTCTCTGTTCAACTGAGGGCCAACATGCAGGAGGATCCTGCAGGAAAATGCCAGAAGCAGAGAAAGCTTCTTCTCTCTGAGGTTTCTGCAGACAGCTGAGCGAGAAAAACAACGCAGCATTAATGCAGCTGATCGCATCATTTGCTGGACTTTTTTCCTGTTACAAGCAAAAAGCTCGACGTGTGATGGAGCGGAAACGATTTCAGAGCATCATGACAGCGTGGAGGCCTCCAGGTCTCACCTGCAGCCACCGCCTCCCAGGTGAGATGCAGCCTGCAGGCTCTGACTGCTCTGCATGCAGGTCAGCCTGCAGACCCCCCTGTGCAGACCCGCAGGCTGTGTGCTGACCCCCGCAGACCCGCAGGGGGGGGGGTCTGATCGTGTCCCTCAGAGGAGGGGGGGGTCACGTCCGTGTGTCAGTCCTGCACCGGACTCAGATCCAGAGAACGTGGAACCGTCTTCAAGCAGAACCTCATCCATTCACACACATGCTAACGCTGGCTAGCAATGCTAACAACAACAACAAAACCCAGTCAGACTCGAACTGATTCTGTGGACCAGAACCAAGTTCGGCTGGTGGTTCGGTTTCCTTCGGTGTCTTTGTTTACTGTCAAACAGCAGCGGGTTACGCTAATGTGATTACCGGGAACATCCCGGAAGCAGCTTGTTGTTCAAGACCGGGATTATTTATTCTGGAGAAGCGCAGTAAGATTTAAAAAAAACAACCGAAATATCGGCGCGTTTTTTCGGGAAACGTCCATGTTGGCGCCGTTACCGACCACAGATCTGACAGCTGACTCCGCCCAGCTCCTAGCTAAGCGGCTAGAGGACCGGAGCTTCCTTCCTCAGCACCGAGTTCCGCCGTCGGACCGCCGACCTACCGTTCCTCAGCTCGTGCTTGACGGTGAACAGGTCACCTCCTTTGGAGGAGCCCTCCAGCGGGGACGGCATCGCGGTTACGTGTCGCTCAAAGGGGCTTCGCTTCCTCTGAGGCTCGCAGGGTTTGTCCGCGCGGGATGAAAATGAAGGGAACGTCCATGGAGGCCGGCCCGTCCGGCGGTGAGTTCGGCGGCGGAACGGGCTGGAGGATGTCCCTGAAGCCCTTCCAGCGAACAGCCAGACCACTATCTCCGCGGTCTGACCGGCCCTCAACGCTGATTGGTGTTGCTATGTTCCATTCTGACCTCTGATTGGTTCTTCGCGTGGTGGCAACCAATGGTGCCGCCTTCTTTGTGCTGCGTTCAAATGCGCCTCGTCGATTCATTTCTCTCATGTTTTATGTACAAATTTTACGCTAATATAGTAATTATCTTATTAAGATGTTAATGTGTTGTTATCTGCTATGTTAAAAACTTAAGATAAACCAAACAAAGAGTATTTCTATCTCCCTCCCAATCATCGGTAGATTTAAATCTAAATAGAAAATGCCTCCTAGTTGTCTTACAACAGTGATGAACCGCGCAGCAGTGATCAGGCCCCGTTATAAGAAAAAGCTGCTGGTCCGTTAGAACATTTGTGAAAGCTAGTGTTGTTTTTCTGTAAATTGTATTTTTTGACAACATGTGCTACACAGGGGAGACTACAGTTCTGCTAAAACGGGTTTTCTGTTCCAGCCACAAGTTTGTTTCTGCCTCATGTTCTTATCAACACTTTCCACAAATGAACCAGTTATTCAAACATTTAAACGAAAAGAGCCGTTAATGTCAATATAAGACAATAAAACTTTATTGTCATAACATGAATGTCAGGTTGGACGACTTTGAATGAAAGATCTGCCTAAACAAAGGGATGCAGAGTGCCCTCCTGTGGTAGCTTCCAAGTACTGAGTGCATGTTCCCAATCAGACTTATTGTCAAGTGGAAACTGGTTGTTTTTTGTTTTACTTATAAAGGATTCCTGCTAAATTTGGAAATGTGAGGATGTTTCTGGAGAAGAAAATAGAAGGTCAGAAGAGGCGAATTTGTGTCTTTGTAGGTTAGGAGGAAGTCTATGATGGAATCCAGAGAGGAGCTGTTTTTTGGATGAGGACGTCTGGAGTGACGGAGAAGAACGATGGAGATCGTCAGGACGGATGAGGGCTGGAAGACAGTGGTGACAGAGATGAGGCTGCATCAAAGGTCAACCTGGCGCTCCGTCTTGTTTCCATGGTGATGGACAGACTGACAGATGAGGTTAGACAGGAATCTCTGTGGACCATCACGTTTGCAGATGACACTGTGGAAAGGTGGAGGAAGGTTTCACATGGGACCAAAGAATGGAAGGAAATGTGTAGAATAGTAAATCACTGCACGGTCAGTGGAGATTTCAACTATTGGATTTTACTGCTATAATGATGTCAAACAGTTTAAATGTAGACAATAACAGATCATATTTTCTGATATAGTGTTATTTTTGATTTTAGGATTTTTCTAATGAAAATAATCTTCACATATTTTAGATAATTCATCTGCATGTGCTATGTTGATTTCTAAAATAGAGGTATGTCTATTTTTTTTTTTACATAATAATTAAGTAATTCATCTTTGTGATTTATTGATACTTAAAGGTTCTGAATTCTGTCTGATCAAAGCTATGAACCGGATGATGATAAATCATGCTATAACAATGGTTATGGTAGAAGAGGGGTGGGGTTATATAAGTTTGCTTCCTTCCACTCCCTTTCAAACAAGCTTTGATTTTATGTCTAATTATCCAAAGTTTGATACGTCTTTGTATGAATGTATAACTGCAGATCGTATTGTTTTGTGTATTATTCTTGCTTTGATTGCTTGAAATAAACCATTTCAAATCAAAAAATCAAATCAAATATTTGAAAACGTTGTGAGGGGTGAAAAAAATGTATGAAACTTAAAAAAAAATTAATACGTTTATTCTGTAAAACGACATTCAAGTCAAGGAAATTGTTGACCCACAACTTCCAATCAAAAACGGGGTCTTCAGAATTAGCCAATAACAAGCCCGCATTCTCCAGCAGCGACCAATGAAATCCTAGCAGGAGAAATCCATTTCCGGAAGTGACTGAGTTTGTAGTCTTCTGCTCCACACTGACCTCCGCTCCCAACATGGCTGGTGTCCGAGCCCTTGGTGTTCTCTCCAAGCTGTCAGCGAGGAGATATGCTCTTATTTCAGGTAGAACAAACGTTTGCGGAGTTTGAACGGCGGCGAGGAGCAGGCGGGAGTTTTACTTAGGAGATAGCGAGGTCTGCTTAGCTTCCTGTGCCCACACAACTAGCTTGTTAGCTTCACAGAAGTGAGCGCGGGTGCAGTTTTTAGGCAAACGTGTTGATGTCGTTCAAAGAAAACGTCTCGTAAAACACTGTTCGTGGATTTCCCTCCGAATGTGAACGGATTCGGGTTGGTTTGGTGCGTGGGAAGCCGCAGCGCAAACCTCCAAGTTGTGCTAATTAGCTCCCTGCTACGGAATCAATGGAATAGTGACCCGTGGCTGGGAAGAACCGCCTCAGAGCGCCGGTCCATTTACGGTTCTGGCTGCGGGTTTAACAGATCCGGTCCGAGGTTTGACCGTTTAAGGCGCGTGTTATGTCTGAAAGTGAGGGTCATTCAATCGCCATTGTGTCTGAAGGGGGGAATATAGGTGAAGGGTCATTGTCGAGGAGAGTCCTCCGCGCATGCGCGCGGGAGGTCACGGCTGTCACGAGGACACCTCAGTGAAACCGAACATGGTGTTACAGTTTCACAGGTGAGATTCCGAGACAGACGGGTTTTGGAGCATTTCATAGGAAGGAGTCAGATTCTCTGTGGCAGTTCTGGTTCTGGTTCTGGTCTGATCTGGTTCTGGTCTGATCCAGACCCGGTTTCTTTTAAGGGTTGTTCTGGTTTGATGGCTCACCTGAACTCTGGTTTTGTTGTAGAGAGGTAGGTCTCTGTTCTGGGTCGCTTTTCTTTTTTTCTGCCTTTGGTTAGAGGTCGTGTGAAAATAGCGCCCCCAGATGAGCAGTTTGTGGACCTGCATTTTGGCATTTTGGGGGAACACGATAAATGGTTCCGGTTGCCTCCAGCTAAATCCACAGGACCGCTCCAGAGCTCAAACAACGTAAATAAAGAAAAAGCGCTGCAGCTGTAGTCATTTAACCGCTGTAACTGTTTTTTTCTTTCAGGCAGCACCTACCGCACTTTCTCCCTGGCTCCTGCCATGCTAGGTAACTCCCCTCCTGCTGCCTTCAGGGCCCGTCGTTCTTCGCCGTTTGACCTTTTCCCCGTCTGCTCTCTTGGCAGCTCGAACCCACGTGAATTATGAGATCAAGGATGACGTGGCTGTGGTCCGAATCAACGATCCAAACTCAAAGGTGAGAACTTAAAGTCTGCTGGTTTGAATCCGATGGCGTGACTTTAGCTGCGGCGATGGCGTGACTTTAGCTGCGGCGTGTCTCCAGGTCAACACGCTGTCGACGCAAATGCAAAAGGACCTGACGGAGGTCATGGAGGAAGTGTGGGCCAACGACGCCGTCAAAAGTGCCGTTCTGATCTCCTCCAAGCCCGGATGTTTCATCGCTGGGGCCGACATTAAGTAAGAGTCCCTGCAGCCGAGCCTTTTGTGTAGTGTCGACCTGCAGGCGCTTTAGCAGCTCTCCTGAGTAACCAGGCTTTGTTTGGGTGTGAATTCGGTGACGATTCGGGAACCGTTGTGCGTTTCAGCATGATCCAGAGCTGTAAAAGCGCAGAGGAGGTCAGCAGACTGTCTCAGGAAGGCCAGAAGATGTTCGAGAAGATTGAAAAATCTCCCAAACCTGTGGTTGCTGCCATCAACGGCTCGTGTTTAGGAGGAGGCTTGGAGGTGAGTGCTTCCTGTTCTCCTGCCGGAGGTGGGCTCGGCCTCTTCTTCACCTTTTGTTTGTTGTTTTTAGTTTGCCATCGCCTGTCAGTACAGAATCGCAACCAAAAGCAAGAAGACAGTTCTCGGTACTCCTGAAGTCATGCTGGGCCTCTTACCTGGAGCTGGAGGCACGCAGAGACTCCCCAAGATGGTAGGTGCTCCCATCAGGGATCCTGTTTATTTCATGACTAAAGGCGCAGAAGGTTGGAGAAATGACGGAAGCTAAAATCTTTCTGTCAGAAACATCAGCGTCACTCACCATCCAGCTCTCCTGTTTAAGGATGCAGAAAGGTCTAAATCTGCCTTTTAATCTCAGATTAAGATGTTCTTCAATCCGTTTTTCCCTCGCCTCCTTCGTCCCTGAACTCGTCGGTCTCTCATTCATGAACGCGGTCCGTGTCTGACTGGTGCTTTGGTGCAGGTGGGTCTGCCTAACGCCTTTGACATGATGCTGACGGGGAGAAACATCAGGGCGGACAAAGCCAAGAAGATGGGGCTGGTCCACCAGCTCATAGACCCCCTGGGTAAGAAGAAACGGCTTCCAGTGACCCGCTGTCCAATATTATGGGATGTTTGGGGACTTTTCATGTTTTAATGGTCACCAACAGGACCTGGATTGAAGACACCAGAAGAAAGAACCATAGAATACCTGGAGGAAGTGGCCGTGGAATGTGCCAAAGGGATTGTTAACAAGAAGATCGCTCTCCACAAAGAGAAGGGCATGATGCAGAGTGAGTTCTGTGGGTCTGAGTGGGTTCTGTGGGTCTGAGTGGGTTCTGTGGGTCTGAGTGGGTTCTGTGGGTCTGAGTGGGTTCTGTGGGTCTGAGTGGGTTCTGTGGGTCTGAACGGGCTCTGTGGGTCTGAACGGGCTCTGTGGGTCTGAACGGGCTCTGTGGGTCTGGGAGGGTTCTGTGGGTCTGGGAGGGTTCTGTGGGTCTGGGCGGGTTCTGTGGGTCTGAACGGGCTCTGTGGGTCTGGGAGGGTTCTGTGGGTCTGGGCGGGTTCTGTGGGTCGGACTCCCTTCAGCCTTTTCCTGAGTCCGTGGGATTCAAACCTTCTTGTCTTCACAGAAATCCAGGACTATGTGATGAGTTTTGAGTTTGTGAGGAACCAGATTTACAAAACGGTCCAGAGCAAAGTGATGAAGCAGAGCAAGGGGCTGTATCCTGCACCGCTGAAGATCATTGAAGTGAGTGGAACCGCCTCCAGAATAAAGATGGACGCCAGCGACTCTTGAATGATTCTGTCGATGAGGAAAATAAAAATAAAATGCACAAAGGAATAGAATTAGCTAAAATTGTGCCAAACATCCTCCGTACGTGAGGCTCACGCATGCTGCAGCTGTGCTCAGAAGGGTGGAATGCTAACGCTAGCCTCTGTTGGCTCTCAGTGTGTGAAGGTGGGAGTGGAACAAGGGCCGGTGGCCGGATACCTGGCTGAGTCTCAGGTACGGGTCGTGCGCCTTCATCCGCCGTTTGGTTGCAGCACCAAAGCCATAAATTCTTCTGGTCATTTTTCAGAATTTCGGTCAGTTAGCCAGAACCTCTGAGTCTGCGGCGCTCATCGGTCTGTACCACGGACAAGTGGCGTGCAAGAAGAATCGCTTTGGGACCCCAGAGAGAGAAGTGAAGTAAGTGTGGGTTGACCCGCTGTCCTCCGAGGGTTTGATCCTGATCAAAGCTGTGCTTCAGGACGCTGGCCATCCTGGGCGCCGGTCTGATGGGGGCAGGTATCGCTCAGGTGACGGTGGACAAAGGCGTGCACACCATCCTCAAAGACACCACCCAGGCCGGACTGGCCAGAGGAGAGCAGCAGGTCTACAAAGGGTGAGTGGATCCAGAACCTGCAGACCGGACCTCCGTCAAACCCGCCTCCACTGACTCTCATCTGCAACAAGGCTCAACGACAAGACCAAGAAGAGGAGCATCACGTCGTTTGAGAGGGACGCCACGCTGTCCAACCTGACGGGGCAGCTGGACTACAGGGGCTTTGAGAAGGCCGACATGGTCATCGAGGCCGTCTTTGAGGACATCAGCATCAAGCACGCCGTCCTGAGGGAGGTGGAGGCTGTAAGTGACTCTGCGGGGGTCCGGGGCCGTCGGTTCAGGACCGTTCCTAACGGTCGCTTCTCCCCAGGTGGTCTCCCCTCACTGCATTTTTGCCAGCAACACGTCCGCCCTCCCCATCAAGGAAATCGCAGCTGCCAGCAAAAGGCCAGACAAGGTAGGGGGCGGAGACTGACTGCGGTGTCCGTGGGGACCGAGCTGACGCTGTCCTCTGCCTCCTAGGTGGTGGGAATGCACTACTTCTCCCCCGTGGACAAGATGCAGCTCCTGGAGATCATCACCACGGAGAAGACATCCAAGGACACGACCGCCTCCGCCGTGGCGGTGGGCCTGAAGCAGGGGAAGGTCATCATCGTGGTCGGGGTGAGCCTGTCGCAGCACAGCGAGCAGCGTCAGAGACGCTCCGGCCAGCAGTTCTCACCGTTTCTCTGAATTCCTGCAGGACGGACCCGGATTTTACACCACCAGGTGTTTGGCCCCCATGCTGGCTGAAGCGGTGCGGGTGCTCCAGGTCAGCGCCCGGGGTCGCCACTCTAGTTCCAGCTCTAAATGTCAGGACTTTCAAAGTTTAACACCAGAGTCTTGGTCCCAAGGAAATAGCTGGAAACATCAAGCTGGGACCCTTTCAAAATAAAAGCACCCGCAAATCGTTTCAATGACGTGAAGAGAGCAAATCATTCCCTAAGCCAGAGCTTCTCAAATAATTTATTAATACTGTCACTGCAAAAACCTGCAGAGTAGGAATATTGGCTGTGCTGAGTTTAAGTTGCTGGTTTTGTTTTGTGGAAAGAAGCCTCCAGATCTCCTGTAGATCTGCTCGATCATGATCCACAGCTGCTGGAAACACTTCCAGTAATCATAATGCAGGCCTCTGGTTCTTTCAGGAAGGCGTTGACCCCAAGAAACTGGACGCGCTGACCACGGGCTTCGGGTTCCCCGTGGGGGCCGCCACGCTGGCCGACGAGGTCGGCATCGACGTGGCGGCCCACGTGGCCGAGGACCTGGGGAAAGCCTTTGGGTCCCGCTTTGGGGGCGGAAACGTGGAGGTTTTGAAGACCATGGTCGACATGGGATTCAAAGGTAGCAGGAGTCCCGTGGGGGGGTTTCTAAAGAAGCCGCAGCACTCACTGAGGGGGGGGTTTCATTTCTCTGCAGGTCGTAAGTCAGGAAAAGGCTGCTACGTCTACCAGCCCGGGACCAAGGTGAAAGAAGTCAACCCAGACATTGGAGAAATCCTGGAGAGGTTCAGGATGACCCCGAAACCCGACGTGTGAGTCCCCCATCCCACATCCAGACACACCGGGACCCCCCCAAAAAAGAGTTTGTCCTCCCTCAGAACCTTCACTGCTAGCTGTGAACACAGAGATGCTCCGGTTCTGAAGTCTGGCTGGATCTTCAGGCTGTCGCTGGCAGCTGATTGGTCACAGAAAGGGAGCAGTTATTTATATCCTCTGCCTCCCTTCCTGTTTGATGTCCTGGATCAGATGTGCTGCCAGAATGTTAGAAGGAACATCCTCTGATCTGATGTTGAGAATCTGCATCCTCCTGACGGCTGCGGGTTTCTGCAGGTCTTCTGACTCTGACGTGCAGCACCGGCTGGTTTCCCGCTTCGTCAACGAGGCGGTCATGTGTCTGCAGGAAGGCGTCCTGAACAGCCCTCTGGAAGGAGACATCGGGGCCGTCTTCGGCCTGGGGTTCCCCCCCTGTCATGGAGGTTAGTCTGTCAGCTGGGGAAGGAGTTTTCAGGAAGATCAGGCCGTCACGCGCACGAGCAGGCCGTCACGCGCACGAGCAGGCCGTCACGCGCACGAGCAGGCCGTCACGCGCACGAGCAGGCCGTCACGCGCACGAGCAGGCCGTCACGCGCACGAGCAGGCCGTCACGCGCACGAGCAGGCCGTCACGTGCACGCCGTCACGTGCACGGCGACGCCATGTGTGTTACAGTCACAGAGGGAAGCGGCTCTGGAGGAGAAAACGCTCCATAGGCGTGTCGTCCAGTGTTCCTGCTGGACGTCGATAAAAAGCTTTCAGGAGAATTTATTCCTTTGTGGAAACAAAAACCAGAACGTTTCATGTATTTTTTTTAAACATTCTTGCAGTAGTTTCAGATCTGACCCCCCCTCTTTGGAGCCACTGCTGTTTCCAGCTGAAAAACGTAACCAGAAACTCAGCAGCTGGACAGGAAGGAAGTGTCGTTTCACCGCAGAGCACAGAACAGGAAGATAATTAATGCAAAAAACAAGGAATTGTGGGATTTGGTGTTAAAGGAAGGTGGAGGTGCTGCAACCATGGCAACGACATGAGAGACGGTGACAGTCAGGAACACATGCAGATGATGGAAATGTTCCACGTTGGCAGATTGAAGCTTCTTCGTCAGAGCGAGATTAGATGGTTGGGATTAAAGCTGAACTTTGTGACCCAGAAGCACCGGGGGGGGGGGTTCTGCAGACCTCGGATCATGGCTGCTCTGTGTGTCGCCAGGTCCTTTCCGCTTCGTGGACACCTTCGGGGCAGACAAGCTGGTGCAGAAGATGAGGCAGTACGAGGCCGTCTACGGGAACCAGTTCACGCCGTGCCAGCTCCTGCTGGACCACGCTAAAGACTCCAGTAGGCGGTTCCACCAGTGACCCGGCCCCCCCACGGGCCGCTAGCTCTGAAGAAAACTCCCGCTTTCAGTGCCTGACGTTCAGATGAGTGTGGCGTACACTTTGGGCCTTCTTTGGGTTCATGAACAGCTGGAACCTCTGGGTTGAATGTTCTAACGGGCCTCCTCTAACCTGAGGATGGGCTCAGAGTGCATCCTGACACTTAGACCGGAATGTTCTTTCAAACGCTGACTTGATGTATAGATTAACGGGTTAGTGAGTCTAATTATTTACAACTGATATCTTCAAGGTTGATCTAAAACCAGGAATGGTTGTCACTGGCGGGTTTTCAATGTTTGATTAGACAAAGTCTTTTTGTTTTTTGTACATTTAAGGCTTTGCTGCTCAGAGTGGAGACGAATGTAAATGTGAAACTTCAATAAAACACAAATTCTACACCAGTGTTCAGTTTGCTTTAAATGCAGGTGATCAAAAATGCAAAACACCCAAACAGGAAGTACCAGAAAAAACGTCTCCACCGATGACCCAACAGTTCTGGATCTACAGAACCAGTCAGGAGGATCCAGTGTCCCGACGGTTCCTGATTCCAGAACCGTGTGGAGACGGTTTGTGCGTTTCACACCGCGAGTCCAAACTAACGCTCTGGATGAACCGTCCAAACGTCTGCAGGACGGAGACACACGAGGATTTCAGCAGAAGAAAGAATTCAGTTTTCCCAGCTTCATTGAACGTAACATCCTTAAAGTTTTTCAAAAACAAAATCATCTACCACTCCTCTGAACAGGATGTTCTTCTTGCTTTCTTGTCATGATGGAGGACCTTTAGGCTAAATGTATCAAACGACTTCATTTCTCTGTATTTCTTGGTTCAGGTCGTTGTGGATCAGGAGCAGATGAAAAATCCTGTTTGAAAAGGATTTTATCACCACAAACACAAATACATCCAACATTTTTCTCTGGATGAAGTGGGAAGAACAAAGCAGACTAAACGGGTCATGTTTGTGACACATTCAGGCTTTAAAAAAACTTTATTCAAGACATACAGAATCATAATACAAACATGTATCAACTTTAAAATACACAGAAAATGAGTAACAAAATGTGCCAAAGGAACAAAGAGAAATGAAAATATATCTATATGTTTAGATTTAGTATAAATAGATCAGTAAAGTTGTTATTCTAAAGTGTCCAGAATTCTTACAGCTTTGGGGTTTGAAGAGGATTTTATCGTTTTGTTTGAACTTCATTCAAAGTTCGAAGAGCCCGCCATGTTTGTAGTTCTTTTTTTTGTAGTAAGTAAAGTCGTATTTCTTCTCTTTCGCTGAGACGTTCAGGTGCTTCCTGTGAGTGTCGGAAACTGCGCCTCCCTGCAGTCGTCGGGTCTACTTCCTGGTTTCACAGCAACAGATGAGGGAGGGGTTCGGCGTTTTCCCGACCGCTGAAGGAGGTCCAGCTCGGAGTCCCGCCGAGGAGGCTCGTTGCTCCGCCGCGATGGCGGAGGCTGCAGCCGGCTGCGTGTTCGAGGACATCCGCTACGAGGACATCCAGGTGGAGGCGGTGAGTGCAGCCCGTGCGGCCGGGGGAGCGGAGGTGGGAGCCCGGTCCGCCCCGGCAGCGGCCTGTCTGTCTGTCTGCCTGCCTGTGTCGGTCGGTGACCCCCCTCCCGCTGTGACCGCAGGCCGTCGGCAGGGGGACCTTCGGGGTGGTCTTCAAGGCGGTGTGGAGAGGGAAGGTGGTGGCCATCAAGAGCATCGAGAGCGACTCCGAGAGGAGCGCCTTTCTGGTGGAGGTACCGTGAAACACCCCCCACTCCCCTCACGCGCCACCACAACACAAGCTCAGGCGCGCGCGCGCGCGCGCCCACAGCCCGTACCCGTGCTAATGCGCGCGCGCTCAAACATCACAGTGTTGCGAAAGTTGTTGTGTTCTGACAGCAGCCGCTGGAAATCAGTAAATCTGTTCATGAAAGGACATTTATTGGAGCCAGGCAGATCCAGCTGTGTTTATAAAGTCAGAGGGAGTCTGTCCACAGAACAATAAGGAGACTTTTCTGTCCGGGGGGGGCACTCCATGTTTGTTCCTGAAAGGTTCCATATCATGAAAATCAACTGTTTGAGCTTTGAAGTGTTTTATAATGTTCACTAAAACCCCCCCAAAGTGGTATTTTGATCCGTTCATGTGAGTGTTCCTCTAAAAACCTGCTCTCCTTTTGTTCTCACATTGTGACATCACAAAGTGAAGAACCGCCCCTTCCAGGAAGAGTCTGTGCTGCCAGCTCCGCCCCCGGCTAACAGACACACACAGGTTGTGTCTGAATTCCTTCCATACTCATTCTATAGTGCGTTCTCCATTCTATAGTGTCTGAATCTACAATCCACAATCCAGAGCCCTAGAAATTTCCCAGAAGTCTCTGCAGAAAACCAGTGTGCATCGTTGCTCACTAGATCAGAGGATATAGACCACAATGCATTGCGTCAGAACAATTTGTGGCAGAAAAATGTATTTAAATGTATATTTTTAATAAACCATCAACATTTTTATCTTCAGAAGACAGAGGATCATAAATAATCGTCCCAAATTATTCACATTAATTAGATCTGAACTTGGTGAAATCGGTGACGTCACATCTGGTAGTGAGGGTGGCTTTTAGAACTCAGGACTCCTCATAGTGCTGCTAGTCTGTCGGGGTTAGGGGGTGGGAGTTCAGCCCCACGTCCTCCGTGGAGCTAGTGGTGATCGGCTGAACGTTTTCCTTTTACCTGAACAAATTCATGCGTCTTTGCTAAAGTTCAGGCGTTTTGGTTGGTGAAACGCCGACACGCTGCCGCTTGCTCCTCCGTGGTTCTCCAAGTCCTTTTCCCTGCAGGATCCAGGACCTCAGCATCCATCAGGCTCAGATTCCTCTGTCTTCTTTAATTTTTTAGAAACTATAAAACATTCTGAAGTTCTTATTTTGAAGGAACCTGTTCTGCTGCCGCTCTGTGAGATCTTCTGCTTCCATAGGTTTCTATACGGGATGAAACATGCAGACACCTCTTAATACTATCCTGAACGTTTCATAAATCCGTCATTCCAGTTTTCCCCGCAGCGTCGGTGTGACCGACATGTCAGCACAAAGGCAGGAATGAGGAAATGCTGTTCATGTCATTCTATCCCTCTGTCCATAGCAGCTCATGGTCGGGTCGATGACTCCTGTCCCTCATGGATGTCTGTGTTTTAGGACGACATGGCAGCAGCTTCAGCAGCATCAGCTCACACTTCATCTAGAATTCTTGTGACGTCTTTGATGACACCTCGTGATATTTATGAGCGAGGGTGGTCTGTTTTCTAAACTCTGGACTCATATAAACAGATCAAACTTTATCCTGAGCTGCTCCTGAACGTCTGTCTCCTGCTGATCATGTCCTCATGTCTCTAAATGCTGGAGGTCTGATCAGGATGTCCTTTTCTATCCCATCAGGACTTGGTGAAGGTCCATCAGATCAGATGTTCCCTGTAGAGCTCATCTGTGCTTCTCATAGCAGATCATTCTGCTTTAATGAAGCACTGAGGGCTCGTGACCCGCAGGAGCTTCGGTTGGTGTTTTGGTTCTGAATCGTCTGATCCTGTCACTCAAACTGGGTTCTGGTTTCTCTGCAGCTCCGACAGCTGTCGCGGGTCAATCATCCCAACATCGTGAAGCTGTACGGCTCCTGCGACAACCCGGTGAGAACCTCCTCGCTCTCAGCTCCCCCCACTTAGCTCCTCCCACTCAGCCCCCCCCCCCACACACACACACACACACACTTAGCTCCTCCCACTCAGCTCCTGTTTTGCTGCGGTTCTATCTGCAAAATATCTTTGATCAGATCAAAGGTCGGATCAGAATTGAACGGTGTTCGTGGATCCAGAAAAACTTGATCCAATTATAACAAACATTAATTAATTCTCCACACATTCAGTCAGAATAAATCATTTGGAGATCTAAAACACCAGAAACGACCATAGAAGAAGAAATATTGAATACAAACCAGCAGCATCATAGAGTGAGACGATCTTCTAAACGTGACTTTATTATTGTTCTGATTAAGTTCTTGTTGGTTCATATTTTTTTCTTGGAAGAACACAGCCAGTAGAAGGGTTAGGGTTAGACTAATACCTGCTAACAGCAACATTTAGCCGTGGATGCGGTTCAGTCCGTGCGCTCGATGCTGCGATCTGCATCTCTGCTGAACATAAACATGTGGGAATCACATCCGCCTGAACTCTGTCTGAACACCACTGGAAACAGGAATCCCGTGATGTTTACAAGGACTGAGCGGCATTCCTGCATCCGTCAGCTCACACACCGTCCCAGAACCGCTCCTCTGATCAGACCCGGTTCTATCGGGAGACCCGGTTCTCCTGAGTCCAGCAGAGCGGCGGGACGGACTGCGGTCCGTAACAAAGCACCTTCCTGTCTCCAAACACGATGCTACGAGTCCGGCTGCTCTGCTCAGAGACATGGTTAGCCCGGGTGGAGCGGGCGACCGGTTCCTCTGGAGCGCCACACCGTCTACACAGAGCAGCAGTGACCCACAGTTGGGACAAAGTGTCTATCTGCACAAAGATGGGAATAGCAATCAGAACTATCCCATGAGCCTGATGGGGGCGGAGTCTTCTGAGGGGCGTGTTTACAGGACCATCAGGCGTTCTTTCTGATGACTTTTGTCCGTGGAAACGCAGCTACTGTGACGAGGATTTGAAGGAGAAGGTTTCTGCTGGAGAACATCAACAGAAAACTGTTTCTGTAATGATTTAGTGGAAAGTCCTGATGTTTGGAGGATAGAGGTCCTGATTCTGTGATTGGAGCCTCCAGAGCGCTGCTTACTGTGTTCCGTCTGTCCTCAGGTCTGTCTGGTCATGGAGTTTTTGCAGAATGTGGATCTCTCTACAACTGTAAGTGACAAACTGGAGGCGTCGGCCTGTTTGAATGCGTCCATGCAGCTGTCGCTCATCTTTCAGTCCTGCACGGCGCCGAGCCGCAGCCCCGCTCACAAGCGGCGCACGCCAATGAGCTGGTGTCTGCAGTGCGCCGAGGGCGTCGCTTATCTCCACGCCCATGAAGCCCAAAGCTCTGATTCACAGGGACCGCCTCAAACCGCCAAAGCTAAGAGAGTCCTCGCTCCTCCGCTGTTGTTCCGGTCTGCCGCCGCTTTTTTGGGGTTGAAGATGGGCGCCATCCGCCGGCTGGACGACCACAAAGGCGTTGTGGAGGCTTCACCCCTCTAAAGCGGCCGTGCTCTCTGAGATCAGTGATTCCGAGTTCCTGCCTTTTCTCTGAGCATCGTCTTACGTTCTGGAGTTTGGTGTTTGCTGCTCAGCTGACTCAGCATTCTGCGGCTAACGGCTGATCTCAGCCGCCGTGGATCGTGGCGGGCGCAGCAGCCTCTGCCTCTGCGTCCGCCACAGCGGGCCGTACCCTGGTGGATCTCCTCGCTTCAGCCTGAAAGCTGCGCGGGGTTTGAGACCCCGCCGTGCCCCAGATCTGATGCTTCTTGTTGCAGCCTCCTCCTGGTGGCTCAAGGAACCGTGCTGAAGATCTGCGACTTCGGGACGGCGTGCGACATCCAGACCTACATGACCAACAACAAGGGCAGCGCCGCCTGGATGGCCCCCGAGGTGTTTGAAGGTGAGCTGGTGTTTGAAGCCATCCCTGATGTTGGGACTGACCCCAGCATCTGAAGGTAGGACCCCCTGTCTGTGATGGAGACCCCCAGGCCGTCTTAGGAACCGTTTCGGTCCACTGCTGTCCTTCATCACCAGCTGTCCTGTTGTTTGTGGTTCTGAGAGGAACTTCTGAAGTTTAACAGACTCTTTCAGGACTTCTCCTGAAGCGTCAGAGTCCGTCTGCGTCACATCAGTTTCTTGAATCCAGAACAAATCCTCTCCTCCGTCTTCGTCCGTCTGTAACTTCTCTCTTCAGGAAGTAACTACAGCGAGAAATGTGACGTGTTCAGCTGGAGCATCATCCTGTGGGAGGTCATGACCCGGAAGAAGCCCTTCGACGAGATCGGTGGCTCCGCCTTCTGCATCATGTGGGCGGTGCACAGAGGTGAGGCGTAAGCCGTCAGAGGGGCGGGAGTTTTTGTCCCGCTCAGCGTCCTAACAGCGGCCTTCCCGCCTCGTAGGGACCCGGCCCCCCCTGATCCGAGACCTTCCAGAACCCATCGAGACCCTGATGACCCGCTGCTGGGACAAAGAGCCCAGCCAGAGGCCCCCCATGAGCGAGGTCCGGGACACCATGAGCCACCTGATGAAGGTAGCCCCTCCCCCTGAGCTCCACAGAAAGGCATTGTTGCTCAGAAGAGTCTGTGACCCGAACAGACGGACGTTTAGCCGCGAAGCTTCGGACCATCCGGTCCCTGAGACACGTCAATCAAACCCTCGCTTTTTATTTCAGGCTTTAAATCCTCGTTTCAGTTCAGTTTCAGTTTTTCTCAAAGATCCAGAAAACATTCTAGAAACAAAAGGAGGAAAAGAGAATTCAGTCCAGTTTAGATGAAGCTCCGGGTCGCAGCCACCATCTGAGCTTCCTTAGTTATGCTTCTGCTGTCAAATAATCCAGGTAATCTGTGTCTCAGTACTTTCCAGGTTCTGATGAACCCCTCAGTCTTCCTCGCCCCGCCCCGTCCAGCAGGGGGAGCTCCTCCGCCCCCAGCACCGGCTCCTTCACCGCCTGCAGCCTCGGCACCAACCGCAGTGACGGCGTGGAGCTCGGAGACCCGCCCAGCAGGGAGGTGACCCTGAAGAGCGCGGACTCCAGACCTCCCGCTGCACTTCAAACCCTCAAAGGTACCTGAGGCGAGGCTGCCGCCTGTGGGCGGCGGTTCGGCGCCCTGACCTTCTGCTCCCACCTGCAGACGCCCACGCTGCACGCAGGCCTGTCCAGGATGCCCAGCACGGAAAGCTCCACCCACTGCAGCAGCTCCGTCTCCACCCGCCGGCCAATCAGAGCTGAGGATGACCCTACAGAGTCCCACAGGTGAGGAGCATCATGGGAAATGGTCAGCTGAAGGAAAGTTTCACATCAGTCCAAAACCATCTGTGTGGCATTCAGGAACTGTGGGACGTTACATGTTCCTACTATATATACCATATATAATAATGTAAAAGCTCCGGACCGTTGAAGGAGCTGTCAGTCGTCTGAATCCACGCCGTGAATTCAGCTGCAGCCTCATTCAAATGTGAAAAACAAATTCATCCAACTTCATGTTTTGTCAGTAGGGGGCGATAAACGCCACATCATTCAATAACAGAAGCCCAATTTGGAATTCACCAAAAGCAAAACCTGAACTTAAGTTTGACCAAAAGAAGAAGATTTGAACAGAAAACATGAAGGGAATGGTCTAAAGGTGTTAACGCTCCCATCCGTCACCCTGCTCACTCCTTCCCTGAACTCCTCCTCCTGTCGCCTGGAGGTTTTCTCCTGCTCCTCCTTCTCCTCCTCACACCTGATCTGTTCTGATCGGGACAGAAAAGAGGTGATAACTCACCTGCACGCACAGGTGACTGCAGGTTCGTGAGGAGAAGCCTGATCTTTATGATTCTATGTGGACATGTTTAGCATTTTTGGATCAAATGGATCCTCTCAGAGCAAACAGATGCATGATGGGAGCTAAACGAGCTCTTTCATCTTCAACCACGCTGACGGTGCATCAGAATAATCTGAAGAATCCAGAAACCCTCATCCACAGTGACGGTGTGTTTGGACCGCCGGTTCTGATCAGGTCCTGAAATGGTTCTAGTTGTGACAAAACCCAAACCCTTTTGAGCTGCACTGCTCTTCCTGTTGTGGACCAGCAGGGTGGGCAGCTGCTTTTTGCTGATGTTTGTGGTTGTTTGCGGCAGTGTCTGCGGCCACCAACGGCTCAGACGTCCCCCTGGCTATCACAAGCTGGATCACCAACTGCAGGTGAGAACACACCTGTGATGTGAACACAGGTTCCTGTTTTCCTGGTTTGTCTCGGTTCTGATCGGTTCTACCACTAAACTTACTCCCCAGGCGAGGAATCCCCCCCACACACACACACACATACAAATTTGTCGACATCCTCTCGTGTTTCACTCTCTTATTTGTCCGTTTTACACCAAAAATGCATGAATTAATTTGATAAACTGGTATTACGGGGGGTCAAACTCAGTCACAGGGGGCCTAAATCCAAAACACGCTTTAGGTTTTGGGCCAAACAAGATAATATTTACTGATCACACTAAAGCTAAAGTTTTAAACCTTTAAAACTGAACTTTTGTGAACATAAACATTGAATAAAAACAGGAACATTAATCCAGAATAACTCAAGTTAAACCTTAAATAACCTTTAATATTTTCTCTCCATAGAAATACATTCTGTCAAAATGATAGCAAATAAGAAGATGCTGCAGAACAAAACAAACAAATGGTGGAAAGATTAATTAGAAATAAATCAAATCTTTCTGTTTTCTTTGCTCTTTTGTTGTTTTTTTAGAGCTGGTCGTCTGCATGATTTTAAGTTCATGTCTTGGTGTGGGACGTCCTGAGTGTGTCTTTGTGAAGCGATCAGAAAACAACAACGGAATCACATAACATGACTAAAATAACTCCAAAAATATTTGACATTTTCTTAATTTTGTGTGACAGCAACAGTAAAAATCCTCTATAGTTTATGTCTGATGTCATAAAGTGCAGCTGTTTTCCTGCTTCACCTGCTGTCTTTGTGTCAAATACTGACACCAAATAAATAATAAAAATGTCTACAATAGTTAATAAATAATGACATCATTGCCATGAGCAGAGGAATCTAAAGGCACACCATGAGGCCCCTCGCTGCCTGCACGACCCCCCCCCCCCCTTCCTTCACATTGACGGCGTCTTCTCAAAGACAGGAGCAGCTGCTGGCGCCAATTTGCAGGTTTAAGCTCATTCCAAAGTCTGAGAAACAACAGAGAACAGTAAACCAATAAGCTTTTTCTCAAGCCCTGAGCTGCTGCCCCCCCCCTTTAAATTTGTGCCCCCCGCCCCGCCTGCGCGGCCCGTGCTGAAAACCGCCTCTGCACTCACCAGAGAGTTCCTCTCGTTGGAACAAAGCGATTGGTTTTCATCTGAGGCACAAACTGTGATGGACGCCACCCGAGCTCTTGGCTCCGCCCACCTGACCCAGTGCGTTTGCTCCTCAGCCTCTGGCTCCATGTCCGAACTCGCAGGAGTCGGTGGCCGTGTTCGAGCAGCACATCAGGATGGCGCACGAGTACCTGAGGGTGCAGTCGGAGATCGCCGACCTTCTGCGCAAAAAGTGAGTCTTGTCATCTGCCTGGTTGGGGTCACGGGACCAGGGGGGCTTCAGGGAGGACCTGCTGCTGGTTTTGGACCAGCAGCAGGTCCGGGTGTGGTGCAGAACTCTGCAGTGGCGTCTCCTGACCTGCCGACGGTCTCCCTGCAGGCAGGAGCTCTCGTGTGATCTGGAGGAGGAGCAGAAGGAGCAGCTGATGACGTCCCGCCTCTTCGAGGAGCACAGCAAGCTGCTGGAGGACAACAGCAGCCTGACGGCCCGCTGCCAGAACCTGAGGAGCCAGCTGAGCCTGATCCAGAGCCAGAACCAGCACCGCAGCTAGAGCAGAACCCACTCTGGATGAGTCCAGAACCCATCGGCTGCTGTGTCTGAACCCTGTCGGGTTCTGGATGCTGCTCTGCGTGGACCCTGATCTGCTGCAGGTCTGTCCCAGCAGCTTCCCTCTAGAGGGCGCCGTTCGAACCCAGCGTCTGATCGTCCTTCAGCGTTTCCGTCTAAAAGTCCATCCGGACCTCAGGATCCACCAGAACAACAAACGGCCGCAGAACCGGAGCACCTGGAGGTCGATGTGGGCGACCTTATGACATCATCTAAAGCTGTGGACTCAAACCCGGGACACGCCGTACAGGACTTCCTCGTTTCCTGCCCTGAAGCAGATCTGTCTGCAGGTTCACCCCGTCTCTTCACCGCGGGACATGTCTGCTGCGGTCTGGATGCTTGGCTCCGCCCCCATCTGGGCGGGGAGCTCCTCAGCCCGGACTGTTCTTCCGTCGTTGTCACCATCAGCAGGTCTTCACGTAACTTTAGCGTTTTCCCGCTCATGTCTCTGAACCCGACCTCAGGAGCGGAAGGAGGCGGGGCTTATCATAGCAGAGACAAAATACGGCAGAGAGCGTCTGAAATGTGTGAAATGAGTTTATTATTCGGCGTAAGTGAACATTACAATCCTCTACAAACTCCAGAACTGTTCTGAGGGACAGTCATCTCCAGAACCTTCTATTGCACCTCCCCGAAGAGACGATCAGTCAGACCCTCGGTTTCCTCGCCGCAGAACGTGGTAATCATATGTTCCAGCATCCACCCAGAGAAACGGGCCAATTTAGAGTATGAGGGGAGAAATCGAACAACTCGGTCTTGCTCCAGAACGTCTT
>CM043718.1:7928347-7952264 GCA_023969325.1 Oryzias curvinotus | reverse complement strand
GTTTTTTACAAATGTTGGGTTAAGTAGTATCAATAGAATTTTCATGAATCTTTGGTAGTTTTAAAGAGATACTTAACATTATAACAAACTTTATGGTGACAAAAATTATGTTAACAGGCACAACTAAAAATGTACCACACAAAGGATTGAAGACAGCAAACAAGCTAATTTTTTCTCCTGAAGTAAAGATCGATGTAGAACATGATGATTTAACAAATTCCAATTATAAATGTTTTTTATAAAGCCTATATTGCAGATGAGGAGCTGATGGAGCAATGCAAGGCACTAGATGACGTACTGCATTTGAAGGGAACTGTGATATGGACAGTAGAGAGCTTGTTCAGGACTTGTTCAACGACTCTAAGTCTCTTTGAGCTTATCACTTTCATGTCTGATAAGGATTCTATCAGAAATATATCCCAACTTTTGGACTGCTCTCAGGATTGCACTCACCTTGCCAGTCACTGTGACTCAAGCAAGGAGGCGCTTTCAAAACTCAAGTTGATCACTCATACCTAAGGTCAACAATGTCTAAGGAGCGACTCACTGAAGTTTGCCGTTGTTGGTATCAATCCTTCAGTGGTGGAGCAGATTCATATGGTGACGTTACTGACGAGTTTGCATCAAGGAAGGCTAGAAAAGCTAGGTTTAGTTAGTGTTTTTTGTTCTTAATGTATTGGTGCAGTTATATTTATTTGTTTTTTAGTGGCTCCAGGTTTTACCATTTAAAGTTTCACTGCTTTCTTAACAGAGTTGATGTTTGATATTTAAAGCTGTTCAGAAATTTTCTTTGCCGGTGAAAAACATATATGTTGAAATAAGCATTGTAATAATGGATATGAAAATAAACAAAATGTTTCATAGCAGCGCTATACATTATTACAAACTTAACATGAATATGTTTTTCAATAACAAACCAAGAAACAGTTGTGGATTTTAATTGATGGGCTTCTAGTAAAGCACTTCTGCCTGATAATAGTTACAACTTACATCAGTGAGGCATGACACACACACTTAGAAGCTCCTGCTTAGATCATTGCATCTGCACAGTTGATGCACATCAACTCAATAGAAACCATGAAGACACAAACTGTGAATTTTCAATTTCTTATTTTATTTTATTTATATAGATCTGGATGAAATACCTAGTCTCTCGTACGTGAGTAATGATGTCCATGTAGGGAAAATAGAATGGTCGGACCTGACTGAGACATATCTTGATGGTATTTTGCCTCAGTCTGAATTGCCGAAATACCAAAAGATGCTGCAACATGGTCAAAATATTAATTTCTGATCAAGGTGGTGAGTTATGTTCTTTGTATGACAACATTGTGGAATCACTCATGACCTCAAGTGACCCACTCTGTGAGGTCAAGATGTACAAAATCAAGCCAGGCTGGAATGAGTATTTGGAGGAACTTCATGATGATGCGAGAAGAGCGTTCAAGGCTTGGGTTGAACCAGGCAAATATGAACATGGTTCCCATGTTTGAATATAAGAAACAATTAAATTACAAGTTTTAAATATGCTCCCTTTTCATTAAGAGAATTGAAATAATATTGAAGCTGCGAGCGGCATTGTATGGCCTGCAGAAGCTGCCCACCCTCGCCCTCGCCGCCCGCCTCTGCGCCACCGACCATGTCGCTTTCCGTCTCTTTGCACCATCGCCGTCCTCGCCGCCCACCTTTGACCAGGCTAGTCAAAGCTGCATGAGAGAAAACTGAAACAAAAAGGCCGCTATTCTTTAGGATTTATCTTAATAGTAACAATCTTATGTTTTGGTCCCCTGGGGATCCTGACCAGATGGATATAAGTTTTACATGAATCACCACAGGCACCACTGTCACCTTCATTTTCCAGGCTTTCTCCAGTTCTTCTCTGAGTCCCTGGTATTTCTCCAGTTTCTCATCTTCCTTCTTCCTGATGTTTCCATCGCTTGGCACTGCCACATCCACCACAACGGCTTTCCTCTGTTCTTTATCCACCACTATAATGTCTGGTTGGTTCGCCATTACCATCCTATCAGTCTGGATCTGGAAGTCCCACAGGATCTTTGCCCTCTCATTCTCTACCACCTTCGGGGGTGTTTCCCATTTTGACCTTGGGGTTGCCAGTTCATATTGTGCACACATGTTCCTGTATATTATTCCAGCCACTTGATTGCATGTATGCTTTCCCTGCCAACATCTTACACCCTGCAGTTATGTGCTGGATTGTTTCAGGCGCCTCTTTGCACAGCCTACACCTTGGGTCTTGTCTGGTGTGGTAGATCTACACCTTGGGTCTTGTCTGGTGTGGTAGATCTGAGCCTCTATTGCTCTGGTGCTCAGGACTTGTTCCCGAGCTGCCAGGATGAGTGCTTCAGTGCTGTCCTGTAGGCCAGCCCTTTCTAGCCATTGGAAGGACTTCTTGATATCAGCCACTTCAGTTATGGTCCGGTGGTACATCCCATGCAGGGGTTTGTCCTCCCATGAGGATCTGTCCTCCAGCACTGTATCCTCTGTTCTCCATTGCCTGAGACATTCACTGAGCACACTGTCAGTTGGGGCCTTGAGCTTGATGTATTCATGCATCTTGGATGTTTCATCCTGGATAGTGGCTTCTACGCTAACTAGTCCTCGGCCTCCTTCCTTGCGGCTAGCATACAGTCTCAGGGTGCTGGATTTGGAATGGAACCCTCCATGCATGGTGAGGAGCTTTCGTGTCTTACGTGTCCGTGGTCTGTACCTCTTCCTTTGGCCATCTTATTATTCCTGCAGGGTATCTAATAACTGGCAGTGCGTAGCTGTTTATTGCCCGGGTCTTATTTTTGCCATTGAGCTGGCTTCTCAGGACTTGCCTTACTCGTTGGAGGTATTTAGCTGTTGCAGCTTTCCTTGTTGCCTGCTCCAGGTTGCCATTTGTCTGCGGAATTCCAAGGTACTTGTAACTGTCCTTGATGTCTGCTATTGTTCTTTCTGGGAGTGAGAACCCTCCTGTGTGGACTACCTTGCCTCTCTTTGTCACCATCCGGCTGCATTTTCAAGCCTGAATGACATCCCAATGTCATTACTGTAGATCCTGGTGGTGTGGATCAGGGAGTCAATGTCATGCTCGCTCTTAGCATATAGCTTGATGTCATCCATGTAGAGGAGGTGACTGATGTTGGCCCCATTTCTGAGTCGGTATCCATAGCCTGTCTTGTTGATTATTTGGCTGAGAGGGTTCAGACCTATGCAGAACAGCAGTGGGGACAGAGCATTACCTTGGTATTTCCCACATTTGATGGACACTTCAAGGGTGGTTTTCCACAGCTTCAGTGATATTCCTATGAAGGCTCTTAGAGTCCTGTTGATGTTGTACAGCTCCAAGCATTCAGTGATCCACGTGTGTGGCATTGAGTCATAGACGTTCTTGTAATCAATCCAGGCTGTGCACAGGTTGGTGTGTCGTGACCTGCAGTCTTGAGCGACTGTTCTGTTATTGCTCCCATTTTTATGGTATGAACTCAAAGATGTGAAACATTTTCCACATACACAAAATAACCAGTTCTCTGAAATATTGTTCACAAATCTGTCTAAATCTGTGATAGTGAGCACTTCTCCTTTGCCAAGACAATCCATCCCACCTCACAGGTGTGCCATATCAAGATGCTGATTAGACAGCATGATACTGCACAGGTGTGCCTTAGACTGGCTTAGAGTGTGTGGTGTGTATATATATATATATATATATATATATATATATATATATATATATATATATATAATTGGAGCACTCGGGGCAGTAACCCCCAAGCTAGAGGAGTGGCTACAAAAGATACCTGGAAGGATTTTTAGACATCTCAATCCAGAAAAAGCGCAGTGCTAGGAACAGCTAAGATACTGCGCAGAACCCGCAAGCTCCCAGGCCTCTGGTAGAGGATCCGAGCTTGAGGGAGAAACCACCCGCGGAGGGTGAAAGGGGCAAGTTTATATATATATATATATATATATATATAGATATATATATATATATATATATATATATATATATATATATATATATATACACACGTATATATATATATATATATATATATATATATATATATATATATATATATATATACACATGTATATATATATATATATATATATATATATATATATATATATATATATATATATATATATATTTGTTTTGATTTCTTTTAAAATGTTGCATCTTTTTATAACACATCCTTTACAAAAACCATCATTATGGGGTCCTTCCATGTGTTAACCAATCAGAATCCCCCAAATAACACACGTGTGAATTATTCATGAGGTGGTGCATTACCGGGACGTATCAATAGGGGGTGCTATCACAATACACAAAAAACACACAAAGTCAGTTTTTTTGTGAATTACAAGGTCATCCCCTAAAACTTTGGATTTATGCCTTTTAGACCTACCTAGACACCCTCCTAATGCTTTTTCATGTCATTTATTATGAGGACATGGGCTGTGTCCTCATAATACAAAATGTCCCATTTGTGTGGCGTGTAAACTGGAAAAATGTCCTTACAAACCATAGTAACAAACACACACACACACACACACACACACACACACACACAGACAGGAGTCTGTTCAAAATTTCAACTCTAAACCATTTCTGGTGCTTTTATTTTGTGGGCGGAAGCTGTGAGGAATCTTCCTCTGACTTCCTGTTTCATGACCTCAACGAGAAATTTTTCCCTCAATGACTTTCAGAACGAATTCCCCACATTTCCTCTGGAAAATAACCCAGTTGTGCTAAAAATCCAGTTTAGTTTGTCAAAGCCAGGATTGTGTTTCTCTATAATTTGACTCATTAACTCACAGAGCAGCTTTTGAGGCTCAGGCTGCTGGAACTGGAAGATATTACTGTATTATGAATCACGCCAACGTTCTTCTTTATTTCTATCGGTTCTCCGTTGGTTAGAGGTCGTTTGGGTTCTTTGGCCCCCGCCGCCCTGCTGTGTCACATAAACATCACATTCAGTCCTCATGTGGTAATTAGACACAAATGATTCTTGCAGAGCGGATTTCCAGCTGATTTTTTTCATTCCCTCCGTCTGAGAGCTGCATCACGTCTGAAATGAGCCCATCTAAATGAAAGTCTCACTTTAACTTTAAACATTTCTTTCATGTTCTGCGGGGATCAAACGTGCGTCCACGTCATCTAAAGTCCCACTCTGAGCATCGGCTGCTCTTGTTTTTTATTACGTCATTTTAAGCCAAAACCTGGAGCGTTTTAGCAGAAATTCACCTCTGAGTTGTGGCACAAAGTAAGCCCGCTCCCCCTTCCCATCACCCATTTGTTTACATTCTGTCCCTCTTGCTTACACCCCCTCACTCCCCCAACGTTAGCGGTGCAACAAAAATGGCAGCAATATCCATCCATCCAGTTCTGATCCAGATTCCAGCTCAGACCAGGAAAACAGAGACGTTCATGGATCTGTAGGTGGATGATCAGAAAGGGGCGGAGCAGGGAGCTCGTGGCCCCGCCCAGAATATTTTCTATGTCACAAATACAGTAGTTTCCATCTGCTCCTTTACAACAGTTTGATTAAAGAAATACTCAGAAATGCAGTTAAAGCAGATTTTCTTCATAAACGTCCTCCAGAAAAAAGGCTGCAACAGTTTTTTCTTAACCACCTGTCTGAAGCAGCGGACTGCCGTGCTTTTGTTCTGGAGTTTGGGGTTTTACCTCCAGCATCTGATTTTCTGTTTTAGATTCCAGCTTTAAGCCAGTTTGGATGGAGATGCCATCAGGGGTCAAAGCACTCAGATGAAAGCCAACCTGTTAGTATTCAGCGTGTCGCCCCTGTCCCTCTGCGGCCCCTACCTGGGGATCAAACGCACTTCTCTGTGAGCGCGTCCTGACCCCCCCCTGCTATTAGCAAACAGAAGAGAGCCCAGCTGACACCGCTCTTCAGATGTGCCATGTAGACAGAGGCCTGTGATTACAGCACAATCCTGAGGAGATGCTGCCCCCCCCACAGGAGAAAAACTCCCCCACCTCTGAAATGGATGTTAATCTGTGGTACAGCGGCTCACTGGAAGACCTCATTGACACACATGCAGCCGTCAGAGGGCCATGAATAATCAATAGGACCACGTTTTCCCGAGCAGTTTCTCCAGAGCGGCTCATTTCTTGGGGCCATTATGGCACCAGATTACAATCTGTGATGGAGCAGGAAGATTGGTGCTGGAGGGGGTGTTTCTCATTTTTTTTGTTTTCTCTGGGTGGGTGTTTTCATCTGTATGGATGGAGAAGCTCCTGCTGAATGTGACACAGAGGAGCATGAGGCTGTCTAGTGCTTTCACATGAAAACCAATGAAGGTAAAAAAAAACGAGGGGCTGGGGGCTGGGGGGGGATTAGTTTGTTGTGAGAGTGGCAGAGGCTCAAGTGGGTCTTCCAACAGCAAATTAGCAAACCCTCATTGCAAACACACTCATATCTACGTGCTGCAGAACAGGGATGCACAAACGCATCCAGATTTTTTTTTTTTGCAGCTGCTTTTCCGGAAACGCCCCTCCCGCCGTCACTGCTGACCCCCGCACGTGCGCTAATGTGCACGCACAAAGACACCAAACTTCCATTTTATCTGTGGGGGCAGAAATCAATCCCACATCTCTTTAGTTAATCTGCAATGAGTCTCTACAGATCCTGACACTAATAAGGTATTGAGCAGGTGAGGCCAAGGGCTGAGGAGGAGAGCAGAGGAGAAGAGAGGAGAAGTGAGGAGAACGGGGAGTCTGGGGCCGACTGGCACCGTTCCAGTCCAATTATAGGACCTGTGTGTGGCAGAGCAGCAGCAGAAATAGAGAGAGGCATGGAGAAAGAGTGGGATGGAAGGGGAAGAGGGGGGAACGGCAGAAAAAAATCGATCCCATCTGTGGTATGATGGTTAATTAAAGCAGCTCTTGAGCAGCCCAAGGATGAGAGGCTTGGCTGGGCTCCTGGAGGCACAGCTCTGATTACTCACACAGAATGGATGGTTTTTTAGAGGAGAAAGGAGGAGGCCAAGAGCTGCCTGGTGGGGTGCAGAGACAACCTCAAGGAGGGGGGACATATGCACGCTGCACACAGAAAGCCCAGGACTCCTGCTAACAGCTCCTTAAAAACACAAACGCTTCCCAAACCAGAGTAACGCAGAAAAAATGTACATGACCCCCCCGGAATGAAGGGAACCTGCCTTCAGCCCATCTGGTTGCACAAACCCAGAAAAGGTCCAAATCTGACCCAGTTCCTACTTTCAGTACATTTTCAATCCTTATGCACACACACCCCACACCCCCCCATGACATCCAAGACTGATGACAGGGACAAGGGACTGCAGGAGCTCTCTGGTGTGACCCCACCCCCCCATGGTGAGATCAGGAACTGCATGAGTGACGGGGGCCTTGAAGCTGCTCTTCAGCAGGTAAACATGAAGATTTCCAACGTTTCTGTCCGCTGATGAACAAACTGCAGCTGGAGAGGAGGAGCGACGGGGAGACGCAAATGGAGGAGAAGGAGCCGCTCTTCCACCATATTTATAAAGTTGGAGCTGACATATAATCAGACTCTCCAGGTAAGAGTGGGTTGTGACAAACGTCCAAATCCCAGGTGGATGAATTATGTATACAGCAGTGATTTTATGGCTGCAGAGAAGGGAAGCGGGGGCTGATTGAGGCGCTCGCCGCATCCTCAGCGCCTCGGCGCAGACGTCTGGGGTCAGGGAACCGCGCTAATTGGTGTCGAGCCAAACGCTTGCCAGCTAAATGAGAAAATTACACGTTGAGGGAGGAATCAGCTGCATTTGTCAGGACGCCTTTCTGCAGAGCGGCTGCAGGGGATGGATGGGGGGTTAGGAGAGGAGCAGTGGAGAGCCGCTGCTCCACAGCCTCCATCCGTCTGGAGCTGCAGTCAGGAGACTTCCTGTAACTCCTGCTCCAACGGACTCCTTCACCTGCATGAGAGGCCAACAGGGGAACTGAGTGAAAACACCTGTCACTGTCAGAGAAGACCAAAGAAAACCTTCAGCACATCTAACACCCACAGGAGGAGAACCTGGGAGAGGAGGAGAACCAGGGAGAGGAGGAGAGCCAGGGAGAGGAGGAGAACCAGAGAGAGGAGGAGAACCAAAGAAAACCTTCAGCACATCTAACACCCACAGAAGGAGAACCACAGAGAGGAGGAGAACATGCACAGAAAGGAGTCAGGTGGGATTTAAACCAGAACCTTCTCCCTGTGAGACGAGGGGTTAACCACTACACCACCCTACAACCTATAGATTATTCTGATCATACAGTTGAGTATTTTTATAATGACCTGCTATGTAGAGCATTCACTTCACAGAGAGGAGAACCCTGCTCCTCTTTAGAACGAGAATCTCGGTTCTCCTGCAGATGAACCCTGGTGTGGTTCACTTCAGTGTGAAAGCAGGTGGAGGAGAACCACAGAGTGGAGGAGAACCACAGAGGGAGGAGGAGAACCACAGAGAGGAGGAGAACAACAGAGAGAGGAGGAGAACCAAAGGGAGGAGGAGAACCACAGAGAGAGGAGGAGAACCACAGAGTGGAGGAGAACCACAGAGAGGAGGAGAACCACAGAGAGAGGAGGAGAACAACAGAGAGAGGAGAACCAGAGAGAGGAGGAGAACAACAGAGAGAGGAGGAGAACCACAGAGTGGAGGAGAACCACAGAGAGGAGGAGAACCACAGAGAGAGGAGGAGAACCACAGAGAGAGGAGAACCAGAGAGAGGAGGAGAACAACAGAGAGAGGAGAACCAGAGAGAGGAGGAGAACAACAGAGAGAGGAGAACCAGAGCTCGGTTCAGACAATAGCGCCTCCTGAGGAGCAGCTGTTGGATCTGCAAACCTTCCTCCATGTGGTTTGGTCCATTTCTGCCTCCCCTCTCCTGTGGGTGACACCAAACCAGCTGATGGGGGGGGGGGGGGGGGGTTAACAGCATTTCAGCTCGTTCCAGAGGGAGGAGCCTCAGAGCAGATGACATCACAGATGTTTAGATTATTCCACCTTCTGACCAGAACCTTCACCTCCTGCAGTCTGAATGCGGGTTGGGTTTCTGCTGAACTTCCCTTCCTCTCAAAAGCAGACGTCCTGTTTTCAGGCTCCAGGAGGGTTTTGAGGAACGAGAAGCTCCATCAGCTTCCAGAAGATGAGAGGGACATGTGTCTCTGCCAGCTTCTGCTCTCAGCTCCAAAACTCTTCTTCTGTTTTCTCATCATGAACTTTGCATCCATGACGGAGTTCATGTGGAAGACCCCGAGGGCTTTTTCTCTGCTGTTGTGCACGTAGAGCCGTGCACGCACCATTCAGGTCCTGAGCAAATGTTTCACCTTCCTCTGACACGCCCAACAAACAGCCTCAGACCACAGCCTGCATTTACCTTCCTTTGTTCTGCTCGTCTTCCCTCTCTGCTAATCTAAAGTCAACACCATTACCTGCTGGCTGGAGCCGCCCACAGAAACCACAGAGCTCTGTGCTGTAAGGGCGTGGTCAGTCTGGGATGTTTTGTTGGAGAACTGACCTCCATCCTGTCAAAATGTGGGGAGAAAAACCTCATTAGACGTCTTTCTTTTAAAGACAACATGTCTGTTTTTCTTCAATAATTACATTTTTATCTTTATTTCAGGATATCAGTGGTTTCCTGAACTTTCTCCTCTTTAAAGGTAAATTTCTTTTTGGTGATCGTGTTTTTCTAAAGATTTAACTTTCAGATTTAACATTCAGATCGTCATTCAGGAACATTTTCATCTGTTTGATTCTATTTTTTAAAACTTTTTTTGTTTCTAAGTGACACTGGAAGCAGAAAAAGGCAAAGAAGTGACGGCTGACGGGCAGAACTGCTGAACCTGATGTCCTGACTCACAGGACCCCCAAAGGGAACGGGGCAGGGGTAAAACTCTGGTGAGGGTTCCAAGGGCAGAACCTCTCTGTTCCTTCAAAACCGGCACTTTGGTCACCAGGGGCCTCATTTCTAAAACTTTGCGTAGGATTTGCGTCAGAAGTGGCGTACGGATGAAACATAGGACGTGCGTACGCACAGAAATATTCAGATTTATAAAACCGTGCGCACACACATCCTACGCATCTTTCCCTTAATAAATCACAATCAATTCTAAATGCTGCACAGCTTTAGCGGCTTCATGACACGCCCATAGTTGCCCATAAATAGTCAGTGAAACGCCCACAAATGAATATTCATTGATAGTGAAACCATGGCAACCACAGAGAGGAAATCAAAGAAACGTAACTTCACTCAATGTGAAGTAGAAGTTATCGTTGGCGAGGTGGAAAAGAGGAGAAAAATGTTGTTTGGAGGGCACAGTGTGGGCATTACTAATGCCAAAAAGGCACGCGAGTGGCAAACGGTGGCAGACGCCGTAAATCCTAGTGTTGTTAGGACTTGAAGTGGGACTGGCACGGCGTGGTTCCTCCGAGTAACGCCAGGCCCAAAACCCCGCAGAGCTCCACCAGGACGGCTGGAGGAAGTGGGAACCGGCTCATAAGCCACTGGTCCTCGTTTGCCAGCAAGTCTTCTTGCTGTCTACAGATGCGTTCACTCCCAATTCTTCCATTTGCCACATCTTCTAAGATCCAAGATCAGCCATTGTGGTCATTACGCATTGTGATGGGGCATTTTATTTCCATCCATTTAACTGTATCTGACAAGCTACAGATGTGGGTAATAATCCACGTGGAAATGGGAAATTGTTCATCAAATGTCATTTCTTGTTGCTTTCTGAATGGTTGAGACATACGCCATACATTGTTTTATCACAAAGAAAACAAACTAAAGGCATATGCATGAATACCATAATTCTGTAGCTTATGAAGAAATGTTTTACTATGAAAACAACTTTCCCCAGTGGACAATTAATACGTCTGTCTGTCTGTCTGTCTGTCTGTCTGTCTGTCTGTCTGTCTGTCTGTCTGTCTGTCTGTCTCACCTATATCTGCTCCTCCAGACGGACACATTGAGGAGAATATCAGTTTTGTACATTATTTCGTTCTGTTAACTATATTATTTATGAGGATGAATTGCATAACATGCCAATATTGCAGAACATATTTCACTTTTCTTTTTGCAAATATGTGTTCATTTGAATTTCTGTTGTAATTTTCATTTGATTGTTTTTGTTTGTTTCACTGCTGATGGATCAAACGGGTGTTCATGTAGCTGTTATTGTGAGACTTGCTTTGTGAAGTCTTCATGTTATTCATGAGGCAGTATTGTCATTTTCACTTTCACGTGTTTCTTCCATCTGCAGACGGTGTCGCCGTTTCTCATTTACCCGTTTTTGTGCGTACGCCTGGGTCAGAGCTTGATGAAGGACCAAACATTTTACCCTCAAGTTTGCGTTTTATAAATATCAATTATTGCGTAGAGAGTGGCGTACGCCTTCTTTTGTGCGTACGCAACGTTTAGAAATGAGGCCCCTGGACTTTCTCTGAAACAGAATCAGGGGTCTGCAGCCTGAGGCTCCGGAGGCACATGTGACTCTTTTACCCCACTGTGACTCTCTTTTTAAAGAAGAATTAAATGTTTTAAATTTTAAAATGTATTTTTTGGACCAAAAGGTGCTTTAAGTGAAACCAAACAGTTTAATGTGATTAAAGGGATTTGATTTGATTTGATTTGATTTGAGTACAGTTGCTGCCCTCAGATGATTCTATGTGGCACAGAGTGTCTTATTTTGAAAGGAAATCATGTGAACCTCTGCCAAAGTTATAAACTATTTCATATTTAGAAAAAAGTCTCCACTGCTCCTGCAGGAGAGAAAATGTGGTTAATTGTTCAGGAGTGGGGGACGGTCGGCGGATTGGTGTGGCGTCTGCCGTAATGCGGCCGCTGTACCGGCCCGCTGTGCTCCAAAGCAAAGCTCTCACCTGAGTTTGAGTTTTGTAGGTCTGCATCCTGACAACAGTTTTCTGATCAGAGAGCAGATGCGGCTCCACTTCATGACAAATAAGTGGAAGATGGACAAACATGGTCATCCAGTCAGTGATGCCTCACAGTGCCGACCTTTTCTGGTTTCTTATTGGTTCATTTTTTAACATTTCATGTGGATTTCAGAAATTACTTTTGTTTTCTGAAATGATTCATTTTTCTTTAAATGATTTCTTTTGTTGTTTTACTTGTCACTGTTTTTGTGTCGAATGATTTGTTGATGGGATTTGACCCACAGGGCCACCGTACTTTGTCGTTTAAAAAATCTCTCATTGTTTTTAAGTGCAGAAGGTCGTGCGTTCCAGAAAATTTAGAAAAACCTCAACATCTGCAGATGACGGGAAAGAATCAACATTTCTGCTGCGATGACACAACAGCACGTCTACAACAAGCGTCCACCTGTGCGCGGCGTGAACTCAGGCCTTCTCCTCCATTTGTTTGGTTGATGATTACCTTCAGAGTGGGACGGTGAGGGTGACGTCCTGCAGGTCTGCTGGTCGTCCTGCAGGTCTGCTGGTCGTCCTGCAGGTCTGCTGGTCGTCCTGCAGGTCTGCTGGTCGTCCTGCAGGTCTGCTGGTCGTCCTGCAGGTCTGCTGGTCGTCCTGCAGGTCTGCTTGTGACTAAAGCCTGAAAACTGCAGTTCACACCAGCAGACACGGCTCTGGGAGCTGTGGAGTTCCCTAAAATTATCTAACTTGGTGATAAGGAGCTTTTTTTGGGGGGGGGGGGGGGGGGGGGGGGGCCATTACAGGCCGACCTGCTTGAGTAATGGCAGCAGCGCATTGGGGGAGGGGGGGGGGGGTGATGTGTGAGTCAACATGAGAGGCCGCAGGCTGACCCCGCGGTGGATTACACACTCTGATTTAAGAGCATCTCTGCGTATGCCCCCCCCCCGGTGGAGCAGAGTGGGCTTTCTCACCCCCCCATCTTCTGCAGGATCAGAAAGAGAGGGAGAGACATCAGAGCCCCCGCCGTGGTGAGTAAATACAGCCTAATGGCCTCTGATTAATTCTGCATTGCTCTCATCGGGCCGTAAAAAGAGATGTAATGACCCCCCCCCCCCCCCCCCCCCCCAAGAGTCTTTCTCAATGTCTCCCTCATTTGCTCAGCTTTTGATTGTGAATTAAAAGGGATTGCAAAAGCTCTGCTTTTGGTTGGCCCCCTGATTGCCATATCTGATTAAGAAATGTCAGTGTGCATGTTTCCCGCGCCCGGCTCTCCTCGCCGTGGTCGCCGTAACATTCACACATCCGGCGGCAGCACAATAGCCGGTTCCAGCCTCAGAAAACTTGCTCTAATCAAACACATTCTTCCGTCTCCCTTCTCTTTTTTCTGCCTTTTCAAGGCCAGCTGCGTTTTTGTATCAGCTGTGATGCGCAGCAACAAGGAGAAATCACAGACAATTAAAGAGCATTGACAAAGGCAGGTAGAAGAGACTGAAGATGGGAACAAGTGATGGAGAGACTGAGGGGGGGTCCGAGCCGCCGCCGCCGCTTTGATGTCTGTGGGACACGTTTCCTGATGGAAACTCGGAGGAGAACTTCTGGAAGCCGGAAAGAAACAAACAGAAAATCCCACGACAGAACTTCCTGCTGATGGTTAACGTCTGACCACGTTCGATTCCCGTGCTGTTACACGTCCTTCCATCCCTTGACTTCAGAGTTGATGCACATGTAAAAGTAGAAGCAGGTCAGTTCACCAAGTTACTTGTAGGGTTCAGTTTGGCTAAAGGCTTTGCTCGTTGTACACCACAGCACGCCACTGCACACCACAGCACGCCACTGCACGCCAGTGCACGCCGCAGCACACCACTGCACGCCGCAGCACGCCACTGCACACCACAGCACACCACTGCACGCCACTGCACGCCGCAGCACGCCACTACACGCCGGAGCATGCCACTGCACGCCGCAGCACAGCCACTGCACGCCACTGCACGCCGCTGCACGCCACTGCACGCCGCAGCACGCCACTGCATGCAACTGCACGTCGCTGCACGCCGCAGCACGCCACAGCACGCCGCAGCACGCCACTGCACGCCACTACACGCCGCAGCACACTACTGCACGCCGCAGCACACTACTGCACGCCACTGCATGTCGCAGCACGCCACTGCACGCCGAAGCACACCACTACACGCCACTGCACGCCGCTGCACGCCACTGCACGCCGCAGCACGCCACTGCATGCAACTGCACGTCGCTGCACGCCGCAGCACGCCACAGCACGCCGCAGCACGCCACTGCACGCCACTACACGCCGCAGCACACTACTGCACGCCGCAGCACACTACTGCACGCCACTGCATGTCGCAGCACGCCACTGCACGCCGAAGCACACCACTACACGCAACTGCACGCCACTGCACGCCGCTGCATGCTGCAGCACGCCGCAGCACACCACTGCACTCCGCAGCACGCAACTGCACGCCACTGCACGCCGCAGCACGCCACTACACGCCGGAGCATGCCACTGCACTCCGCAGCACGCCACTGCACGCCGCAGCACGCCACTACACGCCGGAGCATGCCACTGCACGCCGCAGCACAGCCACTGCACGCCGCTGCACGCCGCAGCACGCCACTGCATGCAACTGCATGCAACTGCACGTCGCTGCACGCCGCAGCACGCCACAGCACGCCACACTGCACGCCACTGCACGCCGCAGCACGTCCCTGCACGCCGCAGCACACCACTGCACGCCGCAGCACACCACTGCACGCCGCAGCACACTACTGCACGCCGCAGCGCGCCACTGCACGCCTCAGCACGCCACTGCATGCAACTGCACGTCACTGCACGCCGCAGCACGTCACTGCACGCCGCAGCACGTCACTGCACGCCGCAGCACACCACTGCACGCCGCAGCACACCACTGCACGCCGCAGCACACTACTGCACGCCGCAGCACACTACTGCACGCCACTGCACGCCGCAGCACGCCACTGCACGCCCCAGCACACCACTGCACGCAACTGCACGCCGCAGCACGCCACTGCCGCCACTGCTGCTGTTCTTTTACTTTCGGGGGATGCTCTCTGTTGAGGAAAACATTAACGGAGTTGTCCGCAGTTTAAACGGCTCAGACTGTAGTAAAGGATTTGAATTATTTAGTGATAATTTACAATCTTGGAACAACAAACGTACAAAAACGTAGGGATTGCAGGAGCTAATTGAACCCAAATGACTTAAAAATGGCGATCTTGGTGAGACGTGGAAGTGACGTAATCTTTGCAGGTGAGGACGGATCGAGGAGCCATTCCAGATCAGGTAGCAGAAGACGTGAAGAAAGGGGGGTCAGGGGGAAACTACCGCGCCAGGGGGGTTATTAAGGGTTTCATCATTGGCCCATTTTATCACCAAATATTTATTATCAGGACAGAGTCATGACTGTTCATTACGGCATCCCATAATTCCTGCATCCCATAACTTTAGGATGTCACCCAGTGGCTTCTGAGGATGAATGACGACATCAAAGGGGGGGGGGGGGGGGGGTCAAACACACCTGTCATTTGTAGGAACATGTCCATGAAGTCTGTTCTGAGGCAGGCCATGATGACGATTACCTGTCAATCAAAGGCTCCTGGTTTTTTGGTTTTTCCTCTTCCTGTCGCCGTCTGGTTGCATCTTTTTTATATTTACCGCCGTGAAGCCCCAGTCTGCTGCTCCTCCAACGGTTTCTGGTCTTCAGCAGGTCGTCCCTCTGTGACCTCCTTACCCCCTCAGCTTTAACGGGTTTGGCCAAACCTGCACATCTGTCTACCTCACGGTGAGTCCGTGTCCATACCTGCATGGATGTGCATGTGTGTGCATGCATGTGTGTGTGCGTGTGTGTGTGTGTGTGTGTATGTATGCATATGTGTGTGTGTGTGTATGCGTGTGCATACATGTGTGTGTGTATGTATGCGTGTGCATGCATGTGTGTGTGTGTGTGTGTGTGTGTGTGTGTATGCGTGTGCATGCATGTGTGTGTGATAATGACCCGTCTCCATCAGCACACAGAACACGAGGCCCTGCAGGCAGGAGAACCTTCAAGCCTGTCACAGGGTCGGATCAAGTGTTTGCAGAGAACTAAATCCTTTGAAAACCAGATCCAACCAAGGACAGCGTTCCCGTTTTGCAGAGGAGAACAAATAAACGAGGGGGGCGAGGAAGAAAATGGGTGGGAGAAAAGGTGGAGGTGGTTGTGGGACAGAAATGGGTGGATGTCCTGAAATGAAAAGTTCTGCTGCTCAGAATGGAGTGGCGGGCTTCACGCCTGAGGCCGTGCAGAGGGCAGCTCCTCTCCCCTTCAGCTCCCTTTGTTACATCCCAGAAGGTTATCTCAGAGGAGGGGAGGCTCATTGTCCTGAGCTGGTAGGATGTGACTGTATGTCCTCCCCCCTCAGCTGAACACACGGGGGTAATGCTAAAAAAGGAGCAAAGGAAGAGGTGAGAGTGACGTCTGCAGAGCAGAAAGGCTGCTAATAAGGGGACGGCACAAGGAGAAAAGGTTCTGCTGTGCTCCTTTTGCACGGTGGCCCCCTTCGCATTATATTCTTGACTCCCCTTTAGGGGGGCCTAATGATGCTCTCCAAGGAAGGCAGAGAAGGAGCGAGAAGGGGGGGCCGACGGCGCCGTGAAGAGCGCCAGAAGACGCAGAGGAGCCGGCCAAGGAAGCGACCGGAGAATGAGGAGCCAGAAGGAGCTCCTTTCCTCAAGACTCTTCATGCGCCCATCTTCCTCTCACTTTAACCTCTCTCCTCTTCTACCGCCTCACCTCTCCACCTCCTCCCATCCCTCCGCTGCTCCCTCCTCCGTCTTCTGCAGGCAGGTTGGTAATTGTCAGAGTCTTCCATCAGTTTGAGAAGATCAGAATGTGGATTCAGCAGGAAGCGGCCTGCAGCTGCAGCCGACAGCAGCAGCATCCCAGGAATTTCCCCTCGTTGTGAATTTTATTAGCAATTTCCAAAACAACCTCTCTGCCCCTCTGCCCCCCCCCCCCCCCCCCCCCCCCCGTTCTCCAAGAATGTCAGAGTATCCATAAACAAAATCAGAGGGTACAGTAAGGTCTCTAATCAAGGCAATCAGGGCTGTTTTCAGAGGTGTGCAGCGCCGCAGCAGAGCCGGCTCATCTTTGTGCTTTAATTACTTGCTTCTGCATTTTGATGGAGGGGGGGTAATGGGGGTGATTGTGCCTTATCACCTATCTCTGAGGATAAAAGACTACCCAATTACTTTGTTTGGATGCTAATGATTGCGTTTCATTAGTAGCCGCTCTCAGCCCTCCTCACCCAATAAATGAATGAATATGCAGTAATTTCAATTATTGGAATTATGAAAATTGCTTTTAAAAAGACGACCCGGGTATCATCAGCTTTCCACTGTGACATAATGCCATTTTAATTTCTATAATAGTTTTAATTGTCAGTGTCCCCGCCGCGCATTAATCATTTAATTATATTGTCTCTTTCTGCAGCAAACACCTACACCCCCAACACCCATCCGCTTTCCCGCCCCAGCTTTGAAATCACAATCAGCACTATCATCTTAAGAGTGATGAGGCGCGGCGCCGGAGAACTTCAGCCAAACTTGCGCGGGCTTTTGTTGGAGGCTGTCACGGCGAGCAGGACGCCATGTGACCTTCAGCTGACGGTTTTCTTCGTCTGGAAAGTTTGTGTCCATCTGAACTTCTGGGAGACTTCAGGTCTCCAAAGCAGCCGATCAGGATGCAGACTGACGTGATGGCTCTTTTACCCCTCCACTGTGACTCTTTTACCCCTCCACTGTGACTCTTTTACCCTCCACTGTGACTCTGTTACCCCTCCACTGTGACTCTTTTACCCTCCACTGTGACTCTTTTACCCTCCACTGTGACTCTTTTACCCTCCACTGTGACTCTTTTACCCTCCACTGTGACTCTTTTACCCTCCACTGTGACTCTGTTACCCCTCCACTGTGACTCTTTTACCCCTCCACTGTGACTCTTTTACCCTCCACTGTGACTCTTTTACCCTCCACTGTGACTCTTTTACCCTCCACTGTGACTCTTTTACCCTCCACTGTGACTCTTTTACCCTCCACTGTGACTCTGTTACCCCTCCACTGTGACTCTTTTACCCCTCCACTGTGACTCTTTTACCCTCCACTGTGACTCTGTTACCCCTCCACTGTGACTCTGTTACCCCTCCGCTGTGACTCTTTTACCCCTCCACTGTGGTTTTCTTTTTAAAGAAGAATTAAATGTTTTTAATTGTAAAATGTATTTTTCAAACCAAAAGGTGCTTTAAGTGAAACCAAACAGTTTAATAAATTCAATCTTATTTGTACATGTTCCCCTGAGAGGCTCTGGACTACAGTACCCATATGCCCTGCAGCTTGGTCGACCAGCACAGTTGTGCTCAAACCTTTTGACAGGTTTTTGAACGCCGTGTCCCACAGAAAAAAGGTTTGAGGCCAGTGAGCAGAGGCAGAATTTATCCTTGAAGAAAAAAGTGAATCTTTATTTTTGATCAAATTCAAAGTGATTGATTTGATTTGATTTGATTTGATTTGAGTACAGTTGCTGCCCTCAGATGATTCTATGTGGCACAGAGTGTCTTATTTTGAAAGGAAATCATGTGAACCTCTGTCAAAGTGATAAACTATTTCATATTTAGAAAAAAGTCTCCACTGCTCCTGCAGGAGAGAAAATGTGGTTAATTGTTCAGGAGTGGGGGACGGTCGGCGGATTGGTGCGGCGTCTGCCGTAATGCGGCCGCTGTACCGGCCCGCTGTGCTCCAAAGCAAAGCTCTCACCTGAGTTTGAGTTTTGTAGGTCTGCATCCTGACAACAGTTTTCTGATCAGAGAGCAGATGCGGCTCCACTTCATGACAAATAAGTGGAAGATGGACAAACATGGTCATCCAGTCAGTGATGCCTCACAGTGCCGACCTTTTCTGGTTTCTTATTGGTTCATTTTTTAACATTTCATGTGGATTTCAGAAATTACTTTTGTTTTCTGAAATGATTCATTTTTCTTTAAATGATTTCTTTTGTTGTTTTACTTGTCACTGTTTTTGTGTCGAATGATTTGTTGATGGGATTTGACCCACAGGGCCACCGTACTTTGTCGTTTAAAAAATCTCTCATTGTTTTTAAGTGCAGAAGGTCGTGTGTTCCAGAAAATGTAGAAAAACCTCAACATCTGCAGATGACGGGAAAGAATCAACATTTCTGCTGCGATGACACAACAGCACGTCTACAACAAACATCCACCTGTGATGCAGACTGACGTGACTGAACCTCTGCTGAATCCTCTGAAAACGTCTTTTTTTATCCGCCATGTCCACCTGACTGAGGCCTGCAGCAGCAGACAGGAGCTCGCTTAGTGGACAAAAGTCTCATCTAAACAATGCTTTATGTTTTCTGTGGGCTGACTTTAAAAGTCATTTCATTTTATGTCAGTTTTATAGAGTTTAGAGTTCAGTTTGTGAACATTTCCTAAAAGAAACTGAAACTTGTGACCAAAAGCGACGCCTCCTCCGTTAGAATCAAGCGTTCTGCAGCCGCTGAAGTGTCTTTGTGCTCATGATTTATTCAAAACGCCCAGCGTTTTTCTGCAGGGGGGGCAGAGCCCCCCACAAGAGGAAGCTCCATTGTCCGCCATTCCTGGAGGGGGGGGGGGGTCAAGTGCACCCCCTCAAACAAACAGCTGGGATGCTGAAGACTCTGCTGTTCCGTCTTCCACTCCTCCCAGTCAGAGCTGCAGAGGTCTCACACCCCCAAACATGTCATGGGTGGATGAAACAGGAAGATAGAGTTGGGGGGGGGGGGGCAAGAGTCCCTATTCCGGTTTCTTCACAGGATCAAAAAATCCAGAAAATGGAGATTTCTCTTTCCACAGAAACGGTAAAAACGTTTGGATCTGATGCTGAAAGGTCTGCGAGGAGAAGACCTCTGGACGTGAAGAAGCTTTTCTTCAGGGGGGGGGGGTTACAGCACAGGGACACAGAAAGCCCCCACAGGGCATGATGGTGTTTTCTGGTCTTTGGTCTATGGAACAGGTCAGATCTGAGCCATGAGAAGAAAGCCGAGCAGACGTTTTGAAGGGAGAAGCAGACGTTTCTGCTGCTGAACCTTCGGAGGGATTCCTGACCGGACTGGAAGTTTGTTTTCTTCTGTATAAACGTCTTTCAGTTTATGGAAGTCGACACTGAAACATCTGCAGAAGGCCGTGCAGGTTCCTCTGAGGATTTAGACAGTAAACAGCTGGAATCCTAGAACTTGAAGCAGCTTTTCTTCACGTTTGTCTCCTAGAGAAGCTGTGAGACGTTTTTTCTCACTTCTTCTCCAGACCTTTTGTATTGTTTCTCTTTTATTCACTTTAATAAACAACAAGTCATGAATATTTCAACGAAGGAGTCCTTGAAAACATGTTCTCAGTTACGTTTTTCCTCTTCAAGCTTCTGAGGATCAGCACATTTATTGATTTTTTCCGTCTTGTTCCAGTAAATCTGTTATTTTGAGGATTCAGTTACAGTTGGAATCAACTGAAATGAATGAATTAGACTTTATGTCGTTTTTCTTTGCTTTGAATATTTTTTTGATGGACATCTTGATATTTTCTCAGGTCCGTTTCTCTGGGGTTGAAGAACTGAAGCTGACTGAACAGAACCATGCAGTTCCAGCAGCTGCTCATGTGGGGGCGCTGTCGTCTGGAGTCACCTCTGACCCGGAGGGAAAAAATCAGGATGAAGAAAAGCAGCTGCTCCTCTGAGAATCCTCTCTGCAGAAGCTCCTGCAGCTCCTCACTGCTCCTTCTTCTCCCAGCATGCATTTCCAAACGTCCTCATGGTTCCTGAAACCAGACCTGGATCAGAGCAGAACCAGAACCAGATCAGTCCTGGACCCAACCTGTCTGATGGGCTGTTGTGCAGAAAGATCTCGCCTTCCCCAAACCGTGTGACCCTGAAGGGGATTCAGAGGACTTTTCTAACACCAGGAACTGGATCCTGTCGGCTCCTCGTAAGTCACAACATTTGTCATGATTGGAAACAAATTAATGGGTTGAAGACTGAAGCAGAAATGATGACAGATACTGTAGAATTCCTCCCCAAGCCTTTATAATGTGGGACATCCAGCAGCAGAAACCTTTCTGGTTTATTTAAGTAAAAAGCTGCTCCTCTTCCTCAGTGCCGGCATTTCCTGCAGACTCTGAGCTTCACGAGAGCCTAAGAGGCAGTTTTAAATGGAGCCTCTGTTCATTCTGGCATCGTTTGCAGACACACTAGTTTATCTATTGAGTCAGATGTCTCTACGATGAACTGATTCATCCGTTAACAGGAAACAGCCGTAAATAAAGCCTCGTTCCTCTGAAACGGTCAGGCTGAAGGACGGAGCTGAAAATGAAAGGAGAGCCTTCAGGAGCAACAATGTCCGGCGTGCTGGGAGGAGAAGCCGGCCCGGAGCGGCTCCGGCTTTCTGCAGAAATCTGCAGCATCTCAGTGGTTCTGAGCGAAGCGAGCATGTGATTCACCACAACAACAACAGCACACAAACGCACCACAGGAGAACGCAGCTTCAATTCAATTCAGGTTTATTTCTACAGCCCAAAATCACAACAGCAGTCGTCTCAATGGGATCACAGCTGTAAAGTAAACATAAAAGGATCAGGAATCATTGAATTCAATAGGAAAATTCTAAACCGAACTAACTAAACTGACTAAATGACGATTTTTCAATCGTTTTTCGGGCAGATACTCGTAGCAGTGTTTACAGCTTACCCTAGGGCGGTTCAGTCAATTAACTCACCTGCTCAGCGTCCTATTTAAGCCAGGTGCGCAGGCGTTCATTCTCTTTCTTACCGTCAGCGCTCATTCTTCGCCCCACCCTCCTCCCCGGCTTCCACCTGTGGGCTCCGTAAAGGGGGGGTTTTGTTACCCAAAAAGTTTTATGGAAATCTCTCATGGAATTGAACGGAGCCTTATGCCAAACCAAAAGTTGTGAATGCCAACTAAAGTATGTGGAAAATGTCAAATAAATATTTCTTACTGCAAGAGTTGTCTGACTGAAACTAAACTAAACTGTCTGCTCTAGACCCTCCTTCTCTGTGAGCAAAAACTCCTAAAAAAAAGGATTCTGGGAAAAAAGCAGAAACCTCAGGGGGGTCCACATGAAGGACGGATCCTCCCCCAGGACGGACATGAACCAGAACTATTAAAGTTTTAGCTTGTCTAACTCTACATCTACATGTTTAAAGTCCAGCAGACGAGCTTCATCCAGGTGGAGGTGGGGGGACAGTTGGGGGCGCCAGACGAGTCGGGGGGGGGGGGGGGGGGGACCACAACCAAGAACAGGAGCACGGATGAGCCACCTGGAATCTGGAATCCCTCCCCCAGAGGGGAGTGGGACAGAGGGACGGTACATGAATCCCTGCACCAAACAGAGGCAGAAATGAGGAATAAAGATCAAGAATAGAGTAGAAGTAGATGAGAATAGAGGACAGAACCCCAGAGCTCCATAGTTACCCCAGCTTCAACTTCTAGCAGCTACTAACAACTAATTGTTATGAAGTTTCATTTAAACACATGAAGGTAAATCATCTCTGAATCCTAACTAGTCTGACAATAAGCCTGTCCACAGAGGAATGTTTTCAGTCTAACTTTGAATGTAGAAACTGAATCTGCCTCTCTTCCATGAGCTGGGAGTTTATTCCATAAGACAGGGGCTTGGTGGCTAAACGCTCTACCTCCAACTGTACTTTGACTAATTCTAGGAACCACAAGCAGTCCTGCATTTAGTGAGTGAAGTGTTCTGATTGGATGGTAAGGGACTATGAGGTCCTTAATGTAGGACGGGGCCATTCCATGTAAGGCCTTATAGGTTAACAGGAGGATCTGGAACTGGATTCTAGAATCAACTGGGATCCAGTGAAGGGAAACTAACACAGGAGTGATGTGATCTCTGCTGCTAGTTCCTGCTAACAATCTAGCTGCTGCGTTCTGAACATGGAGACTTCTTCAGGAACTCTTAGGACACGCTGCTAACAAAGAGTTACAGTAATCCAGTCTAGACGGAACAAATGCATGGATGAGTTTTTCAGCATCACTCTAGAAAGTAGATTTCTGATCTTAGTGATATTGAACAGGTGATTCTGTGAAATACAGATTCGGAGTCAACTTGTATTTCATTCAAAGCAAACTTTATTTGTAAAAAGTACTTCTCATGCCTTGAAGATCTTTACATTAAAAAAAACATACACGGTATTACAACAACCCCCCCCCCCCCTACTCTCCCTACTCCCCTCCATTAACACATATGACCTTTGACCCCCACACCCAATCAATACTTATAAAAGTGAGAAACTTCAGGCTCTGCTGTGAGGAAACACTATTATGGGAATCTGTTCATACCAGGAGCAGCTCCGCCGTAGGACAATCACCACAGCCCCCCCCCACACACACACACACCGGGACGGCAAAGGGGTCCACTTCACACCTGTGAGGCTGCAATGTTAAACTCCAGTCACCCCAGCAAGGGCAACAACCACCGGCAACAACCAGCGGCAAGTCCTGGAAGAATAGATTCCCACAGGAAACACTGGGGCTAAAATCATGAGGTACTAAAATTAAAGACTTAAGATGTTCATAAAAACACAACACTGAGAATAAGATTAAATGCATAAAATAATATGTACTTAAACTAATAGAATAAATAAGCAGATAAGATCAACTAAAAGCTAAATTAAACTGGTGGTTCTTGAGCCTCTTCTTAAAAAGCTCTGCGGTTTCTGTGGCCCTGAGGTCCAGCGGCCGGCCGTTCCACAGGACCGTGATGGCAGAACGAAGCCTCACCTTAGGGACAACTAAAGGACCAGCGGACGACCTCAGGGTCCAGGAGGCTCACAGTTTAAAAGAAAATCATTTCATTGAGAAGACCATCAAAACATTTAAAAAGCATTAAAAGAATCTTAACATCCATCCTGAAACGCACTGATGTAAAAG